>JARACY010000147.1:0-134957 GCA_029255725.1 Scrobipalpa atriplicella
AGAAGAGGTTTTCGAGTAGTGTCGCGCTCGCTTCGCTCGCGTCATGTTAATGGTTTAGTTTTATTACGTCGCGTTTTCTTCGCTCGCGTAACATATTGATTTAACTTTCGTGTTGTATCACCGTCGATTTGCTCGCTTTTTCAAGTGTCCTCTGTAAAATGCAGTTTCACTAAAATGTCTAGGGTTTTCTTTTTAAGAATTTTAGGATGTCAAGATATTACGCAATCGCTTATTATGTTTTTCACAAAATTTTACGCTGTACTTTATGTAGAGAAAAACTGTTATCAAATTAATTACGCGCAAAAATGCCTTAGAAACTAAACCTTCTAAACCCATTACTTAATTCAAACATGAGAAATAATTATATTTGTTGATGATGAAATCTGAAAATAATTTGTGTATTAAAATAGGTACATAAATAAAATAATTAAAATGTTAAAATCCTGGAAATTTAAAACCGATAAATCCTTCTACAAACAACGATGTATTGTTCCTGAAATCGCTTAAAAAATAACAAATATGTCCTAAACAACACTAACTCTAACACTCGACTATCTGAAACACGTAACAGAAGGACATAAAAGAAATAAACCAGCTCCAAAAAATCTCGTCGTACGTTTACGATTGAGCTCTGCCAAATCTGCTACAATTGTCTAAGAAAATAATTGGATGACTCAAAAAATCTATGAAATTAAAGAAAATGTGAACGTTGTTTTTTTTTAATTTTAATGAATGCAAAGCTTAATAAATTGTACATGTACTACTACTACAACTAAATGATTTGTTAATTTTGGTTGGTTTTATTTGCACCGAAACTATCCTAATCAAAAATTTATTTGATTTAAGCCAATTCAAATAACCTTAGATAAGTTAATCGCGTCATGAAAGAATGAAATATAAATATTCAGCTAAATTATCGAAGTTGCATAGAAAGTGAATATACGTTTTAACAATTAAGAATAAAAATAATACAATAGTAAATAAACAAAATAACTAATTAATTGTAAGTATTTGCAACAGAAACTAGAAGTTACTCATAAGTTTTAAATATTGGCAAAAGGAAACCCAAAATTAAGCATAACAACCGGAAATTATTGCTATGATTAAATGTTATCTACTAACGATTCAGAAAAACTAATTGTAATTTTACGTTACTGAATTGACTTATTTGTTTGTTGCCTTGTAAAAATTTAAAATATAGCCTAATTTTGATGCAAGCAACACTAAATTTCTTAAATAACCATAAAATAACCATGAGAAGCATGATGTTGTTGAATTAATTAGACATATACGATTAAATTTCAAATTGAAACATCACTTTTGTGTACTTTCGCTACTCACCTATCTTTAATGACATCTAAAAATACTCAAAAGAACTAAAAATGTCCTAAGAAATCTAGGCTTGACATCGTTTTGTTTATTAAAGTAGAAGGTTACTGTTTTAAAATTACACATTTAAGAACACTAGCTTATTTTCTTGGAAGTGTGTTACGACTTGAATTTACTTTTATAACTTAACGACCCCCATAATCTACTTACGACCCCCAAAGTTTACTAACGACCCCCAATTTACTAGACATTTTGTCTGTAGGTAATTTTTCAAAATGTTTTGTTATGTTAATATAAATGGCAAAGTAAAACAATAAAATCATGATTATTAAAGTAATGTAAACAAGTTAATTAGTAAATTTAAACAAACCGCATAAAAAGTTGACAACCCTGGAAAAATATCAATAAAACATAAAATTCATAACACCTAATACGCTAAAATACCATTCTTGTCACTCCGTTTTCACGAACAACAATTTGTGGTTACAAAAATAACCACGTAAAAGTAAAACTGAAACCAATTCCGCAGCAAGTCAAAAGTCTGATTCTGGAACTGAAACAAAATGGAAAGATCCGTGCTCTACGTCTAAATAAAATCGTAATCCTAGTAACGCAAAATCAAAATAAACCTGCTGTAAGCCTATACTCTCTAATCAAAACGTCAAAATGATAGTAAATGTAGTCAGCTGTAATAGGAAAATTATCAAAATTTAAATAAAATGACACAAAAATCATAGTTTCAAGATATTTAAGTCCGTAGTAATACGAAAAACGATATAATCCTGGTCACGCAAACCGATTTGTAACATTACCCTACCCTAACCTAGCCCTATTTTTTTTTTTAACCCTAATTAAGAAAAGAGAAGTAAAAGAAATTAAGAAAAGTTAAATGTTGAGAATTTAAAGGATGATTTTAGTAAATGTAAAGATGAAATTTAAGATACGAAAACTTTAATTAAAATTCTTCAGATGCAAGTAAATCACTTCAAGAAAATTATTATAAACTACACTTAAACGCGACACTAATCATAGATAGAGCACGGATCCATCAGACACGATTCCCAGAAGGCTGGACATGGACAAGGCTGAAGACACTGTAAATAGAGGAAAAGAAAGAATTTAAAGTAACAGAATTGGTTTCAATTTAATGAGATTAGTATTTGGCCAAATGAACGTCTAGTAGTATAATAGGACCTAAAGTTGCGAACCGCTGTTGTAACCCCTGAACTTTAATGACTCGAATGGTATAACCTACTTTGCCGAATGATAGTTAATTAGATTAGAAAATACTAAACTTACGAAAGTGATGATGAAGATGAATAGAATAAAAATAATCCTAATACTTAGTAAACGTTCAACAATAAAGATTTTAGAGGGTGAGGAAGACTAATAATCTTAGCATTCAAATATATTGTAAGAAATTTGCTGTTTCAAACAAGATAAAACTACAACAGCATTTTTGTGTTTTTGGTAAAGCCGGGGCACCGCCCTTTCCCGCCACCGTGCAGTGCTCCTCGTCAGCCAGACTCTGGACAGAGCTCCTCCAATATATTTAATCCTGATATGAGGGGAAGATCTTTAATTCAAGTCAAAATGCAATATTTTTGTCAGTCAGTCTAGTCATACTTTACTATGTATACAAAAGGACAAGAGGGTATATCCATCAAATCTAGGTTTGTTCCTGAACCTAGTGTATGGTTAAGGTATTCCAAATGAAAACCTTTTCAATGCATAAACTTAATTTGAGAATAATGTATTTCATTTTTGTATTTAATGATGTGGTAACTTTAGTTTTACTGTGATTTTAATATCAGGATTTCTTTTGAATTTACATTTACTGAGTTTAATGGAACAAATGAATTCACGACGTCTAGATTTACTTATTTACTAGAATTGTGAATCTATGAAAATATATATTTGAAAACAAAAAACATTAATCTTCCAATACAAAGTCAGAAAGAATCTATTTTAAAATAAAAGAAAACGAAAATATGAAGAGAATTTACTGCAAACAAAACATAATTGAAACTTTTGCAGAATTTACTTTAAATTAAAGGCAAATATTTATTTTCAACCTTCTACTAAAATGTAACTTCAATTTTGTATTTTAAAATTGTCAAACCTAGTTTCCTTGAACTAAGTATTAAGAAATGGTGAATCGAACTATACTTGTATAGTTTCTCATTCTTTATTTAGAGAAAACTATTAGGCTTTGTCCTAGCTTGGCCTAGTAAGCTCAAATCCAACATCACTTTCATAAAAGTAACTTCTTTATTTATTACTTTTGAAATTGCAAACTTTCTATGCAACTCCATATAAAATGTAAAAGGCTGGTAATAAACATTTGGTTAAATTATATCAAAACGATAAAAAACTTTATACGAATAAAAGTTACGGAAATGTTACTCTCTAAATGCTTAAAATTATCCACTGCTTGGCATTTTAGTATGGCCTTGAATCTAAATATGACATTCATTCTAAATCCGTTAAAAATGTTAGTTAGATAACTATTACTAAAATGTCATTTGTAAAATTGCTGATGAGAAAATATTCATAAAATGAAATTAAATATTTCCTGAATTAGGTACAAAAAGATGTATCAAAAGATTATTAAACTTTGCATTTCTGAATTTTGAATAATATTTAGTTGTAGACAAAATATGTAGTAGAACATAAAATACTGAGTAAAAGTAGATATTACCTTTTCAAAACTGTAAATGTCACCCTTCTGGTTGGAACATCCACGTCTCGGAATCAAACTGGAACTGCAGTACCTAAATAATCTAAAATAATAATATCCGTTCCTATCAGTAGTAGGTCCGCCAAATTCCCGGAATGTCCACCTAATATTATTGAAGCTTCGAATTCCCGGTAGGTACACCTAATATTCTTGAAGATCCATCGCATGCCCGGATTGTCCACCTATATTGAAGATCCGTCTAATTCCCGGTAGGTACACCTAATTCTGATATCAATATCCTAAACAATCTGGCTATACTACTAACAAATTAACAATAATCTAAAACCACGCCTCAAATATCTGCAGGGTCAACCTAAGAACAATGTACCTATCAACAAATTCGAACTATTTTTGAAACCATTTCTTACTAATAAAAATTGTACGATTTAAAATGGATGGGTGACCGCTGATGGATGGGTGACCGCTTCTCACGTCTGACTCGAACTAGCTTAAAAGTAGTACAAAGGTTCCGCAACAAGATTAATAATTTCTGGATATCGACATGTCGTGCTACTACACCACCGAATTTGCTATGGAGGAATAAGTGCGACTACATTTTTTACAAATTTACGAACTTACATTTTACAAACCAGATTGAATGTAGGTCAACTTTTCGTTCCCATGACGTGGCACGACGCCTGTGAAATATAAATGGGTAGGTACTTCCTACTAGGTAGACACAAAATTTACACTACCTATTGAAATAACGACAAACCAAAACGTACCCTCTGACGCACAGAATCCTGAAACAATCTTACTTTGCAAAATAACCAACACCTTTATCATAGTCCCGTGACCTATCGAGAAACTATCCCGCAGAAGAAAGTGTAAATAATTTAAACGAAATCGAACTTACGATCTAGCTCACGCACTATGAGTACTGAAGGCTGTAACCAAATGCACCTACGAGGCAAAGCGCACAACGTACCTACTACCTACCGCTCCGTACCTGCACGTCGTGGTTATATCTACCTACCGTTCCGTACTTTTATTTTCGTTCAAGCAAAATATAATTTCTTAAAAATAGGTACACTTAAATCACAGCTTCACACATATTCAATAAAATAAACGTATGGAAAATTCCTGAAAATGTACACATAAAATTTTCGTAGGTAGTACTCGCAATCCGAAGTAAAAATGTAGAATGTAGAAATGTACTCGAAGATAAGCTAAAACACATGACAATATGTAGAACCAGAATATCACAGATCTTAAACAGCATACTACTAGATTCTAACTTGTGAAAAATGTGAATTTCATTTACGTAGTTACAATGACTAGGAAACAATATGGCAGACACGACTTAGTACCGACACTCATACTCATACACTTTTTCTTACGTTACGCGATTACAAAACTTTATATTGCACTGTTATATTCTGTATCTACGAAATATAAGGAAAGATCTGACCAGATAAATAGCTGCAGACGCCATGGCACCACCAGCACCCGTCGCCTTCCCTGGAACCAAGAAGCCTCTTCAAAGTTGCGACCGTCGCTCCCGGCGCCTTTCCAAAAGTGAAACAACCGCATGTTTTTCCAAGGAAGCGTCCGTATCAACCTACAAAATTACGATTACCACGGAATACTTGAAAATCGCTAATGAATCAAGACTTTTATAATTCGTCGAGTAATAACCAATGGTAGCAATTCGTAGTAACCAAAATGATGACTTAACCAATAAAATTTCACACCTGTCACTGTCGCACATAAGAGAACAAAAAGGGACGGCAATTATCTCAGCCAAGATTTTTCCAACACTACCCTCCACGAATCAATAGCATTGGCTCCCGGATTCGAACCTGAAGTTAGCCTAGGAGGCTAGCCCTAAAAGTATTCTAATTTCAGAACAGATGGCGCTTTTCCCATTTATTACAAAATTAAGGATTTTACGTAAATTGCATGAGATATTAAGTCGAAAATTATGAAATTGTTACAATCGTTCTTTTTAATCAATTCCCACCATTTATTTAATCAGAAGTTTGATCAAATTTCGCAACAATTCCGTATAGAATGTGCCAGCTCCATCCCATGAATTTTAGTGTGGCGCTGCATGTCGGAGAAAATATCAAATATATGATATGAACAACCATAGACCTTCCACGTAATACAATGAGTTTTTATCTTAGGGTCATTATGTATTGCGATTCTATGTATTTACATGGAACAAGAAGTTTTATATTGTATGATCTTGACGGTCTAGTTAGTTCCTTTTTTCGCCACACTCAATACACCATAAACACGGAGAGGCACTGTAATCCTTACAGACAGTGATGAATGAACTTGTCAGTCATTTGATTTACATTATTTTGTTTCGTTTTGATGTTATTGGTATTTGATGTTTATTATAATTTGACAAATATTTATACCGTATTTTATAATGGTCAATATTTAATTTAAATGGATTAACAAGCAATATTGTTAACAAAATAGCAAGTTTATTTCTGTATGCTATTGGTTCATATTTGAATAATCAAAATGCTATATTCAAGTTTATTTTAATTTATGAACATGATCGTTATTTTTCGAACAATATTCAACTAAGTACTAATATGAAAGTATGTAAACTTTTGTTTACTTGCAGGTTCTCATATCGCGGTGATCATACAACTATCTGACCAATAAGAGCTCAGATGCGATATCGTCTGAAATGGCGCAAAATTCAAATTGTCTTAAATCGATTTTGATGAATTATAATTTTACGAATAGATAATTTTTATCAAATCAAGTTATTTATAGGAAATATTATATTTGTGTGAATGACGATGCGCCTAAACATGAAGGCGTATCGTTACAAAGATAGGTACCTACCGAACTAAGACTATTTTATGTAACTCAAGATGATAGAGTAGCATTTTATCTCAAATATAGTTGTCTGAATGAGTAAGTCTACTACTTACATATAGGGAGTAAATAAAATAGCTGACCATATTTATAGTGTGATTCTACCCATGAAACTGAATAACTTTCCCCAAGGAACATGAATCAAAATACGAAAAAAGAATTGGCCCTCCCATACAAATGGTGTTAGCGGCTCAAATCGATATGTATGAGAGGGCCATTTTTTTTTCATGTTTTGATTTTGACCTGTGTTCCTTGGGGAAAGCTTTTCAGTTTCATGGGTGGAAATCACACCCTAAAATATGGTCAGCTATTTTTTTTACACCCTGTATAACTAACTTTTAATACTAAACCAAGCCAGGCTATCATACTTCCAAAACTTATAGGTAAGAGCTATTCTCCGCATCCGACTTGCGCACTCACTCTGGCAAGTAGGTCGTTCAAACTTAGTTTTTCCATCCGCAAACTGCCTTTATAGAAACTGCAGTTCAGTTATTCAAAACTTCAGCAGTTTGATAGAAAATTTATGTTGAACACGAGACAGAATTTTCTTTGCTGCGGATTTGATCTTGACTATAGTCTGGGCCACAATGGAACTCCTACGAAAACCTAGAAGGATTACCATTCGCACAAATGATGATGACTCTCACATTGATGGGTTGGTGACCTTGCTGCGGTCACCTTGCGGTTTTATTTTCTGACTCCTGACGGAGGCATACCTTTAATACTTATTTAAGTATATTTTATGTTCTGTACTTTTTACTTTACTTGTTACTTCTTTACCTGTTTACTCCAGTTGAATGGTCGACCAGACTTATCCAATATTTAGATAGATCTGAAAGTTATATCTTAATTTAAGTTTAATTTGATTGGTTACAAAAATTTGAAGAAGATTTATATTACCTACAAACGTTTCGGCTATCAAGATTTATTAAGTTTTCTGAGAAACACTTAAATTTCACATAAAATTATCATTTAGATTTTAGAATAATAATTATTATTTTCAGAAAACAGATGCCAGTAACATTAACAACTTAAAATGGTCACTTCCTTAAAAAAATAGTCACTAATCAAAACTATTTGTAGCAGACAAATTTGTTGCTTAGAGTGTCCATATTGTCAGTGATTATAGTATTAAAAGGGTCTAGCGGTTATTCACGCTCGAATAAATATGCTCTAACAGTATTAAGTACTTACTGACATCTACTAAAAGCTTTTTAGAGAGCTTTCTAAAAAGCTCTACCTTTCCCGCCATCGCTGATAGAGTAAAAATAAATTATGAACATGTTTAAATGTACCCTCAGTAACTGTCAAATGACCATCATTGATTCAAAATTAATTACAAAATAAATTATTACAAGTAGGATAAAAATATGACAGCCATATTTGAAAGGTTAACATTTTATCTGAAAAAGCAATCAGTAGGATCATATTTCTTTGATATACCTAATGTGATCTTAGTAAATACCTTTTTTGAATTTGAAAATATACCTATACTCCATTTATTATTAAAAAATAATTCCTGCCATACTAAATGACCGTTTTAATATGGGGAAAAATATTTTTTAATAATGAATGAAGTTACTTAGCCAAGCAGATACAATAATATTTGCTCCCAAAATCTATGTAGACAGGACCTACATAATTACTGAATTAAGGAAGATGTTTTCTCTGGCCAGGACTTGCTCTATGCTCTTAGATAGCTCCTATTTAATTTCTGATTTAGAATATGTGCCCCGAATCAACACCTCTGTATGTGCAGCAATATTCAAGGTATTTTGAGAGGTGGTTGAGTCGAGAGGCGTCAGGCGCTAACGGGGCGTGAACGAGCATCTTGAGTCCTCCGAAATAATCTCCTATCGTATACAAGCTGTTTATTATAATGTCTGGTATAGCTAACAGGAGTAAAATAATAGGGAGGAATACGGCAGCACAAAATCACTAAATTATTACTATGGTCACCGTGTAATTTTTTATCATGAGGGAACGAACCACCGTAACTAGCATCTAGCCGTACCATCCCTTTCTTTCTTTGACAGCCTGATAATATATAATATTTTATAATAAACATAATACAGTAAAAGTTTTATCACACAATGTCATATTACAAAATAGAAGGCAGGATTAAAAGCCAGGATTACCTGGATATAGAAATTCCTTTTGTTAAAATACATACTTACCTATTTGGATTATACATAACTAATAACATGTTTTAGCATAACCTGCAAATAAAAGTTTGGCGTTAAGTAACTTATATGATTTAAATCATTCTACAAGTTCATTTTTTTTAAAGTAAATTTGGACGTGTATAATTTTGTTCAGCATGTCTGATAATATTATTTTTAGCAAGAACAAGTATTAGCGTTTACTCCCAGAAGATGAAGATTGTCATAATACCACAAAGACGAATTTTCTTCAGAAAAATAATTGACTAACTTTTATACAGTAAAATTGACAGTAAATTACTTTTATCTCCAAATTAAGTTTTTATTTTCGATTCAAGGCTATTCAAATAAAGAAGACGTCATTTTAAATTACCTACCTACTTAAATATTATCTTTCTTATTTTGTCAAAAACTTTTCGCTAGAATAAGCTATTATCTGAAGCGTTCAGACAACAAAAATCAATTTAAATAAACTTAAATTACCCAATTACGATGTCTACAAAGTTGCATTGTTAAATCGAAGTTGAGAATGAAAAAGTAACATTTTACTTTCGTTCTTTCATCTCTGAGGCGTAGACTTGTTAAGCGGAGTTTACTTAGGTATTTGTACATGAAAAGAATATAAAAAGATAATGAAATTGTTGGAAAATAGTTTATTTTCGGGTAGAAAAGTTAAGTTAGTAAATCTAAAATATGTAAAAGAATAACCACTCAAAATTTTACATGACAATATTTTTATTAGATCTTTGTTTGACGCTCTGCCTTGGTAGTTTTTGAAGCATAATAAAAAAATTAAAGAATGCGCAAACCGAGTTTGATATATCTTTTGTCAGAGAGTCGTTTGGCGAAATATTATCTTAAACAATTATAAAACTATGTTTCCATCTCCTATGTAAGTACGTACATCGTACACAAAGTACAGGAACTGTAACAGACACAAAGGACGCTTAAGCAGGGACATAAATAATTACCCCAGCGGTCCGGAGTCGGGACTCAAACAGCGCGAAAAGAGACAGCTGATGAGGGTCCACCTTCTCCGCCAGGGACTGGAATATCGATAGAAATTAGTATCGATATGGAAAAATATCGATAACACACCGACATACATATCGCATACACGTCCTGTATGCAGAGAGTCAACGATCTCAGGCGTTTAGGGTCACCTAGGGCATTTAAGGGTGATTTTAGAAAGAATTAACTATTGCTACAGTGATAAGGTAAAGTGAAAAAATAAAATGCAACCCACGTTTTCCTCTACTGATTTCTACAGTACCTATGCCTGGGAGGAGAAGCAGCAGGAACTATCTTTCTTTTTCTGCTGCTCTCAGTAGGTAGAAATTTTTCTGGACCTAGGTATTATCGATATTTTAAAAATAACGATAGGAGCCCCTGCCTCAAATTCCCAGCTTAATTGCTCGCGCTAATTTCAACCTTGTGCCAACGACTCACAGATTAACCCAATTAGGTGCAACCCACTAGGTATACAGAATTCAGATACGACTGTGACAACTGAGTGTATGAGAATGATTTATTACATTTTCATAACTTATTTACGAGGGAAGCTATTAAAAGTTACTTTATGTAAGAACAGAATAGAGCGCTGACTGTTGGGAGAAAAGAAAATAAATTAAGTCCTTGGAGCAATAATTTGCGATTATACTTATTTTACCTTGCCATTTTTCAAATAAACAAACAAAAGAAGGGCTTCTTTGCGAAAATATAATTCTACTGAAACAGAGTAGACAAAGATACATTAACAACAAAACCATTTTTGTACAAATCCTCTTATCTCTGGGGAGGGAAAAATAATTTCACATCCAACAAAATTATGAATACAGCTTTAGATCCCTTTAAATGGACCCTCTTATTTGTACAACCGATAAATTTGGTTATCATTTTGAATGTTGAATTTTAAACGCAAATATTGGACCTCGACATAGCAATAAAAACATGCTCAACATAATTATTTTACTCAATTATTTTCAGTTGGAAATGAATTTCGAAATTTTCTGTTAATTTTATTATCTCAATTTTAATCATGTCGATGTTTCAGTGTAGATTATTTTACTATCATACGTTTTCATGACATACTATTAGCTGCATCTCCTCCCAGGCATTCTGTAAAAACTAGCTAAGGGATTCGAGGGTTTAAGTGTATTGCAATTTATAGGCGATGGTCTGACAACCCGTCACTATAGCAATATACATAATATCATCTGCAATAATAACCCTCAAAACTTGTCAGACGTGGCGGAACGACCTTTGTTTAGGTTGTTTTTGCTCTGCCTACCCCACTAGGGATAAAGGCGTGATTTGTGTATGTATGTATGTGTATGAATGTTATTCATGCAGCGTCTTTTCTTGCTTCCTCGGAAGGTTCCGAATAAATTTTCGTTTTTCCTCGCAAAGCCCAGTGTAATTACGTTTCTGACAAAACGAACAGTTCCCTAGACTGGCTTACAAGAAACGTTATTACGGTTTTGGGCGAACTCCAAAATCTACTTTGAATTTACTTCAGTTTTTTTATCTATAGACATTTTTTATTATATTAAATTTCAGTTAGGTAGTTGGAACATCTACATTTTCACACAGAGAGGTGGAGTGAGATTAGAACCTTCTATTTCTTTGATTCATGCCGCTCCTTCATGGATCGTTTATTCATCCCAAATTGTTAATCTCGTCATAAACTGTCGCGACTGATATGCCTACTGTATATGTAGTAGCAATACATAGCAGTATCATATTAGTTCTGAATGGAATTTCTAGAAACCGCAGCTGGCGCAATTATCAGCTACTCTGCTTTATACTTCGATAAATCCTCTAGCGGTGACATACACGTAGCGAACAAGAATTAGATCCACACAGGTACCCAGTCCCCACCCTTTCTAGTTTCTACCGGGAATTTATGTTCATTGGAAAATACGAACGTGCTTTCCGTTTACCAGTCGTCAATTCCTCTCTCTTGAATCTCTAATGTGACCGAACTATTTCTCGTAAATTCACTTTGGTTCAAGAAGTTGCTTGACTTTACAATTCAGGCACGATTCAATTGCTCTGCACTATTTAGTTGGGAAAGTAATTACGAAATTTTGATTTGTTCTTACTAGTTTCAATAACCGTTTAACTATTATTAAAATTAAATGAAACTGAGCTTCTGTCCCGGGCACGCTCTAAAAACTAGCAAAGGGATTCGATGGAGAGTTACAGTGTACTTATTGTAATTTAGGCAAATAATTTGGGCTGACAACTTGTCAATGTAGCGATACATTCCAAATTTAAATTGCAGGGTAGGCTCTTGCCCCTCGATGGGGACTTATACAATGATAATGATGCTGCTGATGATGATGACGATGCCTCAATATTAAGTAAAATAAAATAAATCCCAAAATTGTTGATTATTCTACATATTAATTGTAATTAATTGTAACATAGACTGACAATTATTTAACACAAAATTTAGCCTTATCTCCCTCATACGTCCGTATAATATGACACGGGGCTGGTGGTATAACTAGTAATCGAAATATAATCTGTGTCACTACAGTAATTTATTATAGTCACTTCAGTATTCAAAACTGGCGTAATATAATATCATATCAAAACAGTATGATACACTGCATGCCAGCTAACTAGAAAATAAATTAATGGAATTTTCCCTGTATTACGGTACACGTGTCAATGGTTTCAAACACAATTTCCAGATATGCGGACGGGTGATAAATAACACTGCGGTTGGATATTACATTCAACTAGTATAAAATTTGGTTCTCTGAAATACTGGTTTCATTATTTTGTTTCATTTACTTGCTAAATGTATGTATTTTTTGTAGAAATAACTTTATAAATGTATGTATTTTTGTAACAAATATTTTATAAAATTGTGTTTTAAGTCTTTAACAACGCTATTTAATTTTAGTAAAATACTGTATTGTATAGCTTCGTGAACAAATCTTTTCATATCAATACAGTGAAAATGTGAAAAAGAAAAACAGGTTTCACTAACTAACTGCCTCGAAGTACTGTAGTAGCCGCCAAAACAAATTAAGTATATTGGGCCACTTTAGATATTCCAAACTACTGATAACTTCCGTAGCACTAGTAGGATTCTAGTAAGGCACAACTTAGCCAGCTTCATTCCTCGAGCACTGAAAAACAAAACAAGTTACCGTCTAATAATAAAGTTTAAAGAAACCTTGCAAATATGCCGGATAGAATAGCTGAAGTAGCGTGGTCGCTGCCAACCCAATTATTGGGCTACTTGCGCTGCGTTCCTCAACTCGATAAATTCCGCTGCTCGTGCAAGCCACACTCCTGCAGGCTATGCACATTGCACACCGCTGCATGCAAGCACTGCATGTTTTGTATTTATTTATTGTTTCGTATGAGAGCCAGTTCACACCAGGAAGCGACGCGACGTGACGCGACGTGAATCTGCTTGAAGATGTATCTTGTTAAACCAAGAAGTGACGCTTCTCGGTGTGAATTGATCCAATTCTCTTTTATGAGCAAAATTTGTTAAACGAAGTTATTATAAAATTAAATTTCATTATTGAAAAGGAGTTGATAAGCTTTTTAATAAATTTACCGAAAACAGCTTATTAAATTTTATAAAATGAGTTTTTCCCGGAAGCGTGGAAAGGGTATCGAGCGATAAGAAAAAATATGCGATATTTAATAAAAATGTTTATTGCCTTCTACAATAATTTTTCAAAGTAATAAAATTATAATTATTAAAAAAAATATGTTCCGAAACACATTTAGAACAGTTTATTTGCAGAAAACATTCCGACCTCATATAAAGGAGGTTGATAACAACATAACATGTCCGAAAGCTTTCAAACCTTCACGTTTTATGTCGCATGTTTAAATTTTCAAAGTGATCCCTTTAGCCTGGTAATCCTGGACAAGCATAGCGTGATTTGTGCGACCAGGCTGGCATCAACGGCCGCAGGTAATCGCCTCTATTTGCATAATGTGTGCTGTTGGAACCTCTGTAGCCCTGGTAATGCCACTTGAATGTCAGGGCTTGTTTACTATTTGTATGTGGACTTGAACATAGCGAAGACCAGTTTTTGTTCAAAGCTCGTGGCACCGGGCTTTATTTTTGATGAAACCAGAAGTAGACAGAAAAAGCGTTTGTCTAATGTTTATTGATTTGTTTATTTTTTGGGGTGGTATGGGATCTACCTCCTAGTGGTCCACCCCGGGCAACGGCAACACAGGCTTGCCTGTGAATAAGTCCGGCTGAATGATCCCAACAAAGCGGTGGTAGGCTCCGCAAGGGGCCGCCTGGCTCGCTACCACCCTCTCACCGGAGTCCGGCGCCAAACAGCTTGCTGTGTTCCGTCGGTGCGTGAGAATGCCAGTGCCTTAACAGGCATCCTCTGGGTTTGCTCGCTCCATAGTCGACTCTGTCATGGTCATCCCTGACCTAGTGTCTAGAGTCAAGAGCAAACCCATTCCGAATAAAAATAAATAAAAAATAATTATTTACATCATCACCATCAGCCAGTTTCAGTTCACTGCAGGATATAATGCTTTTCTTAAGGCTTGTTACTGAATCCGGTTTTTGTATCCTCGCATCTTGTTCCTGTCAGCCACGTCGTTAATAATAATTTAACTTTACCACACACATTGATTAAAACAACTTCATGACAAAATGTTCAAATTAGATACTGAATGTCAAACAGTCGCATACGTTTTAATATCGTTCTGTGTGAAGGCAGTCAGCCAGTCAGAATGTCGACGTAACCATCAAACGACGTAATCTCACCAGGCAGCTCTATTACACGAAACGCGACTTAATTAACCACAAGAGACGTGAGATTATGAACGTTCAACGACAGTTTACTCCGTTTCTGAACATTATAAATTTCTAATTCATCAGGTCAGATTAGGAGTAGGTAGCAACGAATCTATTGCGCAGTTCAGCACTAGAAAAAGTTTTTAACGAATATCAACAGTATGAAGTTGAATTTGCCTGTTGCAGTTGTAAGTAGCTAGATATTGTAGTTGCTACTCGCTAGCCACTTTCGTAATTTTTATTTTAAATATTCAAAATAAACGACAACCGAGACCAACAAACGTGACTTCTGAAGCTAGCAATCATGTTCTTGGCGAGCAATCAGTATAGTAATTCGAACCAGATTGCCCAAACTATAGGTATATAAAATACTATAACTATATAGATAGTTATAGTATTTTATTAAGTTTATTGTTTTAATGTAAGCGGATAGTGACATCGAGACAAACTTTATGAAGGTTTAGCGATGTCATTTAACTTGATAAATTGTAAAAAAAAAAAAAAAAAAAACTAAGATCATCTTCACAGAGATGATTACCAAACTTTGTGTCCCCTGTGGCCCCTCCTGTGGGAATCGACCCCACATCACTTCTCGTTCAATCGAGATCCCAATTTAGGCAGTAATTATAATTTGAAATGGAAATGAAATAATTGAAGTAAAAATATTAGTACGGGAGACATACCATAAATATCAATAAACAAACTCTTGCCACGATATTTATTTTACTTTGATATCTTTAGCATTTCAGCGTAGAAGGCCGAAGGTAGTGGTTATCTTTGAATAATGGATGACGCGCGCGTGACCCCTGGCCTACATTTTGGTAACCCACCAGAGCACACCCTGAGTCAACACCTTCCGAATAAAAATGTACATAGTTTAGGCAACTGCCGCTTGCCTTGTGAAGGTAAATCACAAGATTTAACTTGCAATACACCTCAACCTTCAGGCCCTATCACTGGCTTTTACAGTATGCCCAGGGAGAGAAGCAGTTAGTACTCTGTTTTTTACTTCCATGCTGGACTGCGAGCAATAGAAAAAACATAGAATGTGCCAGCAACATTTCCTCCCGGGCTTGCTGTGAAAACCAGCTGAGGGATTCGAGGGTTTGAGTTTAGGCGATGGGTTGACAACCTGTCACTACAGCAATATACAGATTTATCTTAAACAATCCTCATAACTTGTAAGACGTTGTGGATTGACCTTTTTTCAGTCGTTGACGCTCTGTCTACTCTGTATGTTTGCGTGTTTTATCCCTCCAGTCCAGCATGGATCATGAAAAACTATGAAAGAAAGTACCATGCACAACTTATACCTAATCTACATAGTTCTACTTTTCCCAGTAAGTATTTTTCAGTACACTTTCATATCCAGCTCAAGACGTCATAAAAATAAATTACATCAAGCAAGGGAGTGTCTCTTTCAAAAGACCATTTCGCAAATGAAGATTGCCAATAGCCTTCATAAAAACGCTCTTTTACTGTATTGTGTTAGTCGTTACGAGCAAAAAAACATGTTTAACTTAGGCTCGTATTTATAAAGCGATCTCAAGTTTGAGAGCGATGTTAAGTGTGGATTTGACAGGCCGTTTTGTACTGAAATGACATTTCTGATTCAAACTCAAACTCGCTGTCACTCTTGAGAGCTGATTATAAATACGGGCCTTAATAATACGTAGACATATCATACATACAGTTACGTCTCTTTTGCTTTACGTGATAGGTACCTACAGCGTCGGAAGTTAAAATAGAAGTATTTTTTTCCATTTTCTAAAATTATTAAAATTGTTATTTCATTAAAAAAAAATAAGTAAGATTATTGCTCCAGTGACAGTCTACTTATGAATTCAGGTCTCCACTAACATAAGTACTGACGTATACAGAGAGGTACGGTTTACTTATTTCAACCATTCAAAATATTATTATTTTGAAAATCATATTCAATAAGCTACATACTATTATATCATAACTATCCGTTGTTGGCTTTTATTGGTCCAATGCCAGCGGAATGGCCAGCAGCTTAATTAGTGCGCATTGAGAGCGAATAGCCAAACAACCGCACTTTGACTGATCTGTTTACGCTATGTTGTTTAATAGATGCCAAATTATAGTGCTTATGTTATGAATACACTTGATAACAGAGTATGAACATTCACATTTTTTCACACGCAACAATACAAGTGCTGCAGACAAACTCTACGAACTAGCAAAGCTACGAGAAATCAGCTACAAAACTTCGTAGCAAATGCTACGTGTGTCTTGCACACAGCTGCTCAAACCAAAACAAGCTAGGTATTTATCTCGAAAACAATGGCATTTAAGTCCTCGAGGACGATCGCCATTGTGTCCCGGAAGTGACTGTATCAACTTGCCAAATCAACCCGCCTAAAGAGCATACCTAATGCTAATTGTCGCCTTATGAGTGCTGAAACACATTTTACTCAGTGAATGCCTAATTATAATGGACTGGACGTTAGTAATAAGTTATACATAATATGATCCTGTTCTGTGATAGAAAAAGAACTGTTTATGTACTATCGATAATTCATCATCTTCCTAGCCTTTTTCCCATATTTCACCTAATCTAGGGGATTGAACGAGGATACTGGATTTTTATACATAGCGCATTCAGCCATCGGACCCCCGCAGTCCAAAAGAAAAAACACACCCAATCCTATATTAGGCTTTGGCAAGGCCCTTCATATCTATCAATCATTACAAATGATATGATTAAAAATAAAAATAAATAAATAAAATAAAAATAAATAAATCAAATAAAAATTAAATAAAAATTATTTATTTTCAGAAAACAAGTTCCATAGAATTGTTAGTAAAAATATGACTTAAGTAACTATGTTAGTATTAATTTTAAAGAATAAATAAAATACAACATTGGATTACAATACAAGATTTGCAGCTTGGTGAACCTACTGAAAAGTGCTGTATCAAACCTTTCAGATAGCATTTTTAGTACACTATTTGAGCTCTCCCGCATCTTGTACAATGCTGATGATATTTTCTTTCGCATCAGAGCATAAAAATCATTCGTGTGCGCATCAGCAAACATACTACTTGCACTACAGAAGCGAGGATTAAAAGCCTACTATCAGCTTTTATTATTTTTACACTAACTGGTTCGCTACTTAGCATCAGGTACGCCCTTAACCAATGTTGCCCAGATAGATAAGTATCTCGTCGCTTAACTTACTTATGGTGGGAATTAACGACACCGCCCTTCCTTTGTTGTCATTTGCGATAACAGCCGGGAAATTTATTAGAATGTACTCTGTTGTGTTTCTTATTATAACATTCTTATTTACTGTTTCTATATTATTAAATACTGAGTTGCTTTTTACTTTAGTTTAGACTTATGGGGCAAGTTTTCTCTATAAATATTTCAATGGTTTGATATATTGTGAAACCTCTGAAAAGTTAGGAACTATATCTCTAGTCTATTAGCACACACACTATTGGTATTTAAAAATAATCAGGTATTTTTTTGATTCAAACTCTTTGGTTGGTTTTTTTCAAAATATCTCTCAAAAACTATAGTTTTAACAGTCGTGGGATAGCGCTATTCTTGTAAACGAATTGCCTTCCCCGTAAGAGATAGAGGCGTGACTATTTATGTATGTGTACACTAAGGCTCGTATTTATAAAGCGATCTCAAGATTGAGAGCAATATTAAGTGCGGATTTGACAGGTCATTTTGTACTGGAATGACATTTCTGATACGAAATCAAACTCGCTGTCAGTCTCGAGTGCTGACTCCTCTAACTCTACATATACGAAGCCTTTAAATGGTCTATTAAACAGGTACACAAAATTGTTTTCCGTGTGTGTGGGCCTCTGAATATTTAATGTCGGGGCTTGGTCCATAAAACATGGTTAGGTAAACATGACATGTTGTACATTGTAGACCGCTCTATCACATATATTGGATCTCAGCCATACACAACAGGTGAACATCAACTAGGCATACATCTATATCTATTAATGTATAAATACTGTCGACATAATAAATATATATTATACATAAAATCATGCCTTTATCCCTTACGAGGTAAGCAGAGCGTAAAACATCTAGAAAATTGAGGGCAATTTTAGCCCTTGAATCCCTTTTGCTGACTTCTACAGTATGCCTGGGAGGAAGGTCAGCTGGAACATTCTATGTTTTGGTATCGCTCCCAGTACATGGAAGTATACTTTCGATACAATCCATTTCATATGAACTAAATAACATCAAGGAACTTCAGCTATGTGAGAGAGTTTGTAAAAGTAATATAATAAACGTTTCTGGGCAAATTAAGTTGGCGTTTCCTTTTCGCAAGTGGAGCGTTGAACAAATATTGACAGGCGGTACAGTCAGCAAGTTACTTCGAGGACTCCGAGTTGCCCTGCTTCACTCAAACTTGGCACGACCTTCGTCAACTTTTGCCGACGCTAACGTGGCTGGCAAATTGTCATACACGTACCTTACGTATTTTATTTTTCTGAAACACCAGTTTTCTTGCTTTTATTATATATTCTGTGCTATTATATAAAGCGTGTAAGTACCTATTCGTAATAAAAAATAATAAGGCCAGGTTTTTTTCATCCTATTAATGTAAATAATTTTAAATCAAATAAATACTCTTTGATCCTAGAAATTTGAAACTGAAATAATAATTAGATGATATTGAAGTATATGAATAATAATTTTAATTTAAATATTCTGTAATTACTTTTTTGTCTGATAATTATATTTTCAAGATATTGTTCATGGTTTATCTCAGTTTTACAGCTGGAGCAAACATACATCCTATAGATTATTGCGATCTTCTCTAGTATTTATTGCACACATAGTTCCTGCTCATAAAATTGTGACAACATTTATCTTCTACTTCATAGGTATAATATCGTACTAAGTGTAGGTGCTTTTCTTGAATTGTACCTTTCAAAGACTTTTGTGGCTTTGGGTCGTATTTATAAAGCGATCTCAAGATTGACAGCAATATTAAGTATGGATTTGACAGGCCGTTTTGTACTGAAATGACATTTCTGATACAAACTCAAACTCGCTGTCACTCTTGAGAGCAGATTATAAATACGAGCCTTTGTCTACTGTGAAGTTCGTATGCATAATGGATATCCCTGCTATAATACTCCCCAAGAAGACAGATTTTCAAGAGATATGAATTAAACAAAACATAGTATTATTATGTTTTATTTATAAAATTCTTCTTATTCTACATTAACTACATACAATTAACGACGAACAAATAAAATATAAATACAAATACTAACCCCTACATCATTTTGCTCTTTAGTCGTGTATTTATTTCTAAAGTAAAGGTAGTCGTCCATGTAGTGTTAGTACATTGTATTCATCCATTAATTCACTTGTGCTCAATACCTTCAAAAATTTAAACTTTCATAAAAATAATTCTTGTTTAACATTACATCCTTGTATCTTAACCTAAAATGATATGGTTATGAATTTCGTTAAAGTTTATAAACTAATATAAGGTATTCTATGTTGGGGATGATAGAGCGTTAAATTTTATTCATGAAATGGTTCTTGATTTACTTGAGATATTTATTGTACCTACCTAAGTTATTCTAAATGGAGCTTTGATTTTGGCAAACGGTCAAAAGTATGAATTACAATGAGTTTTAGTACAAATAAAACTAGAAAAATTACAGGATAGTTATAGCTATGCTATATAAATACGAATTGACTAGATAATCTTCAACTATTTTTCTATTCTACATGAGTATAAGCTTTTAATTAATAAAAGAGGCTAATATTTAGTTCAATTAATCATCTATTATTTTAAATAACCTAATTCGTGCGTACATAATTTTATAAAGATTGCTAAGTTTGAAAAATGCTGGTAGCGCTATTTCGAAATTTTGATCAAACTTAAACAGGTAATCAGCTAAGTGCACCGTGCCATCACAATATAATGACTGTGATTAATCCACTAAATTCTAATTCTATGAATGTTTAGTTCAGTCATCATTAGAATTCGTGGCAGTCGAACTAACGAACATAATAAATTGTGATTTGTCAACTTATCCTAATATACGAATTGGATTGAATTTCGGTCTGTTTTGTTGTTGTGGTCTTCGTGACCTGTTAGGTCGACGAATTGGTTCACTTGCAGCTGATAGAAGAGGAGAATTATAATCATCTATAGCATCAGGATCCGTTGAATTATGTTCTGAATCTATTTCATATATTTCTGAAATGTCAACCACTTCTAATTTTTCTTTTTCTGTTGTTTGTGGAACACTTACAGTAGGTACTGATTCGGTTTTATGTGGTAGACTGTTGGTTGATTCATTAAGAGCAGAATTTAGTCTTGTTGTGATATCTGGTTTAATTTTTACCGGCAAATCGGTAATTTTTATTGTCACTTCTTCAGATAGATTGGTTTCAGTTGTTTTGAAATTGTCGGTTACATTATTATTAACAGAGGCATCAGTTGAAGTTACTGTTTGATTTTTCGCAATGACAATAGTTGGAATAGAAGTAGTAGTTACTAAGCTTGCATCCTTTATCTCAGTTGTGGATTGCTGTATCAGTAATGGTTCTAATTTTTTGTCGTCTTTGAATTCAGGAACTAAGGTTGTAACTTCAAAAATAGTATGTGTAGGGTTTGTTTTGTTATTGTCATCAACAATGGTGATTTTGATAACTTCATGATTCATTATAACATCTTGCATGATTGCGTCCCTGTTAATTGGAAGCTGTATCGAGGATTGCGTTGTGTTCGAGATTTCAGTGGAAGATTTTACATCAATTGTAGGAATTTTTGCAGATTTTGAGATAACAGGCGCAATTTTTGTAGTAACTTCTTCAGTTTTCTCTGTGGTCCCATGACTTATAACGTCATCAAAATGAGTCGTTATTTGCGATGATTTTGTGATAGTGGTACTTTTAGTGGTTGGAATAGTTTCTGTAGTCATTGCGATATTTTTCAACTCCGCAATGTCGTTGAACTGTTTTGTGTCCATTAGTTTTGGTTCCTTTAAAATAACTGTAAGCTCTAACGTGTTATCCTCAGACATGGTCTTACTAGTTTCTGTGATTTGTGTTGAAGCAGGTTCTGGTAATTTACTGGTTACGTCTAGTGGAGTTGAAGATTTTTCTGTTGCCTTCTCAAATTTTAGTAATTTGCCATCGAGTTTTGAATTTTTAGCCTTAGGATCGTAGTATTTTTCTTTGTACTTTTTGGGTAAAGTAGATTTGATTTTGTCTTTCTTGATGGCATCTTTTGATACAGTTGGTTGTAAAGTTATTAATAAAGGTTTATCTGTTGTTTCTTCTTTTTGTGAATCCTCTGTAGTAGATTTAATCGACGGTTTTAGATAATTGTGGTCTTTTAAAATGTTATGTTTGATAAACTTTTGTTGCTCGGCCATTTGTTGTGCATGTTTTTCAGCTAAAGATAAAACAGTCATATCGTCACTAATTTTAGCTTTTGCCATTACTAAAGGTGGAACAAAATGGTCTGTGGGTTGAGTAAATATTGTTTCAAAGTTTCCAAGTCGAGCAAGCTCATCGTGTAACATTTTATGATGCATATGTTTCTCGTCTTCAAGTTTCTCCGACTGCTCTATTGTCAAAAAGTTTTCATTGTTTCCAAGTTTTGGAATATCATTACTTTGAAGGTTATTATTGTGTAGCAAGTCTATGTTCTTGTTCTTCGAAAAGATGCTGTTCAGTTTATTGATGATTAGTGGCTTCTTTGTTAAAAGCTTTTCTTTTATAATAACTGGTACTGGTGTCGCAGTAGTTGTACTGACACTACTTACTGCACTTTTATGTTTTGTAGTGATGTCATCTTCTGTAGTTAATTCAGTAGCAGTCTCGGTTTCAGTAGAATCAGTGGTAATATCTTGACTAACTGTGTTACTTACTTCTGTAGCAATTACAGGTGTCGTTGTAAGTTCATCCTCTTCGATGCAAGATAAATCTTTGAGTAGGTTTTCTCGTTTCTGCGGAAAAAATTGAACTTACAAAAGATTCAAGATTTATTTTTACTTAAATTACTTTAATTACTTATTTTTAAAGTATTGCTAATAAATACATTTTTCAATCTCTTACCACGTTGCCTGTGCATTGAACGCGTTTGACGCCAGCAAGTCCACAGTCAGCAGTCAGCTGGACAGCAGCACTCTCTGGGAGGTAGAGAATAGTCAGAGCAGGCAGCTCTCGTACCATACATCCTTCGTTGCCAAGGGCCCATTGGGGAACTATGAAGAAGAATATCACAATTATTATTGAAAATATAAAAACTCATAGATAATGCGTTCCAACAGCGTGTCAGCCAAATATTTTCAACAAATACCCATCTGAAAGGTATTTCATGTTTTTTTTCTTAGAATCCTCTTTTTGACTGCAGTGATTTCAAAACTACGTACCAGGTAGCTCGCAGATAAAAGACGCAACGGTGGGTCCTCCACACGCTCGCGCCTCCCACCGGTAGTCAGCAGATGGGTCGGCGGCTGCGCACAGCGGGGCGGCGCGTGCGTCGGGTGCGGCGCTCCAGTAACCGTCGCCACTTAGCCCGCGGTAGTCACTGTTTTTATAAGATAATAATTGATTAGGCAACATTTTGATGAACGATTTTGACGTAGTATGTGTAGTTTCAGTTTGAAATTATGTCACAATTTTTTTATATTTTATTCTGGAGATCATTCAACTTATCGGACAACTATATATGATCAGCTATGAAAAGTTTATACCATCAATGAAGTTTGAGTAAAACGTCATTGACTATACTAGTAGAGCACGGTAGAGCCAGAAGATAATTATATCGATCACATGTGACATTACTTTCACGCTCAAGTATAGGGTTCATATTCCTATTGCTTGCAAAAGTTATATTAAGTGGGTATATTATCTTTGACTCTACTAGGTAAAATATTTCAAAATGGTACTAACGTCCAAGTAAAGTCCCCATCAGGGTTGCTTCTAATAAGGCCGACCCAAACAGCGCTGGATATGTCTAACTCCTTGAGGTAAGCCCGCACCGCGTCGTACTGAGCTGTTGTGTCCACTGTAACAAGAAAAGAACAACATTCAAGATCATGATTGCCACTTGAACCATAATGGTCTTAGGAATATCTTTACAAAAAGCAAATAATTTATTTTTACGATTATTAAGAAAGATGAGTCGGTGCTATCTACCCCGACCCGACACAACATGCTGCTTAGTGAGTCCTAATTTAAATATGATTTAGTAATTTATGCCGAGTCAGGTGCGCTGTTAGACACTGCCTACTACGGTTCCTAAAACAAACCAGATTCCGTGTAGATGTAGAGATTATGACTTTAAGAGGCAAGGACACGTTGGGGACTTTCTTAACATAAGTGGGTATTATGCATATAAAATGCACATTATACTTCACGTTCTGGGAAACGAGTATTCCCATTTCAGAATGGTATTTCTAGGAAGCTAGTACTCCCTGAAGAAATTCACTTCCGTATCGGCGAATGCTTCATTTTTAACTCTCGCTTATTATTTATATCCCCCGATAATACTAGAGCGGATCATCTAGCAATTTATAACGTTGAGACTATCAGTCTCTGAAGAGAAATTGTTGGAAATTCTTTTATAGTTTCCATCGACACAGCGAAATAGTACCAATAGGAGGCAAATGGAAAAAAGTGATTCGTTGCCGCAAATGTCCTCGTGGGATAGGATCGATTCGATTGTCTGCTTCGCCGACTTTATCGGAACCGTTTTAGCATAGGCCAAATGCTTTCAGCCAAAAAAATAACTACTTTTTCTCTGGTGTACAGTCGTCTGTGGTATTCTTTATTTAAACTTATAGTTAGATATTTTAATTTTAATTTAAAAATACTCTTGTATTTAAGTGCATTTTATTTTATTTTGAATAAGAACCTATACCTAGGGATAATTCTTTACTTAAAATTATTTTACGTGCATAGCAACCTAATTAAGTATTACTAATGAAAATTCACTCTTTTATACGCTGAAAGAAGTACAAAGCATCAAAGCCTTTTTCTTTAAAAATCAGTATTCAAACGTTTGGTTTTTTGATAAAATCAAACGACATAAAATTAACTCCCGTTTAAAAACAAAAAGATGGTTGTCTACATTATTTCTGTCTGAATGACGTACCTTTCTTTCAGACGAGCCCCGAGGGTTGCTCATATCGGATCATCTTATCAACACCGTACAGTTCAGGACAGCTTTTGTCTGCTGCTAACAAACCGCTACCTTATCTTTCTTGTCTATCTGGATTAAATTTACTCCGCAGACATTTATTTTGTACGAAACCCGAGGCAAAAAGGCATGTACTTAACGTATACCAAATTATGGGTGTACCGTATATTATATTTGACGTTTTCAGGTGTATACGAATAAGGCAAATCCACAAATTGAAGCCAGCACCTAATCGCTGATTCCCCATTCAGTCGGTTTGGTACAATCGAGACTGATTGGAGCCCCAATTCTGGTGTCAAGTAATACCGGAAACTGCGGTGCTCAGGATTGACGCAAAAGGGAAATTTGCATTACCGCCGAGGTGCGACCCCGACAAGTCGACAAGTTGGCGTATTCTAAATGACGTCATTAAGTCGAGGCGCGGTAAGACGCAAATACACGTAATGCGACATGCCTTTAGTAAGTTGGCATGAGTTTAATGGTACTTTATACAATTTTATACCAGTTTTAGTAAGTACTGCACGTTCCAAACTTTTTTCAGTATTTTTATAAATCAACTTTGATATTAATGACTCTGCTTAGGTATAAATTGAAGTAAGTGTCATTCATTGCAACGCCTCTTCCAAAAAAAAATGGGTGTGTGTACTGTGTACTTATGTACGCGCGTGAGAAGTTATACTTCTTTTTTTAATTTTTGACATTTTTCATAAAAGAAGTTCTATATCTATTTTGTTGGTAGCTTTTTTTCGAGACTTACGGCGAACTTAATGGTGTTACAGTGATGCGCGCGCATCGTTAAGTTTCACTGTCAATAATTTTTCCTAACGCCCCTAAATAAGTATAAATTAAAGAAACCTAGAATACAAAATAATAGACCATAGATTTATAAGCACCTAACTAAAACAATACCTTATAAATTTTCCTATATATAATTTTTAATGCCATATTCAAATGCTTGCCCAACCAGGAATTTAATCTAGATCTCTAATTGCTGCAGACGGCAAATTTACTCTCAAAATAAGCTCTTGTATCTAAGCTATTATATATACAACGTGTAATAGAAAGGGTATATGCATCGAGAAATGTGTGAATCTACCCATGAAACTGAACAACTTTCCCTAAGGAACATAGGTCGAAATACGAAAAAAGAATTTTGACTACCCATACTAAATTACGCTATCAGCTGATGCATTTTGTATGAAAGATCACAATTTTTTTTCGTTTTTCGACCTATGTTTCTTAGGGAAAGTTGTTCAGTTTCATGGGTAGATTCACACATTTCTCGATGCATATACCCTTTCTATTAAATGTTGTATATGTATAAACTTAATTCAGTTCTAAGTGCAATATTAAAAATGCATTTGATACTACCAATTTAGTACTAATGTGTGTTTATATACAAAATAGGGATAATTAATGCGTTTATTTTATAAACAATACAAATCCTCACGATTAATTTATTTATATATTTGATTAATTTATCAGTAAGTACTTGTCACAAATCATGTCAGTCAATTTAGTAATGAGCTGTCATATAAATTGTACGTTACCGAGATAACAGCCCAGTACCTCAAATTAATAGGTTTTGAATTATTCATTCTGGTAAAGACGTCAGCCTCAAGATGCTTCAGTCAGATTTTCCTGCTCAATCCAGACCAGAACCAATTTCCCTAATTGAATATTACTCATTTCTAAAGATTCGAGTGCCTACAGAAATTAATTGAGCAAAGCCCGTGAGATTACATTGTACTTACTATCGAATTGATCGGCTTTCAAACCGCTATATTGAGTCGAATAAAGAATTGAATAGGTCCGGATCCCTTTCAGAGCTGTATTAGAATTATGTTGGAATAACACGCTGTCTTTTTTGAAAAAATTTCTACTTGAAAGGGATTCATTTTAAAATCTCGGTGGTAGAAAAACATTGAAACTTAGAGGTAAGTAGTTAAGGCCCGTATTGATAATCAGATCTCAAGAGTGACAGCATGTTTGAGTTCGTATCAGAAATGTCATTTCAGTACGAAACGACCTGTCAAATCTATTCTTAATATTGCTCTCAATCTTGAGATCGCTTTATAAATACGAGCCTAAAAGTTTTATATAAATCTCCTTTTGTAGACAATGAAGACAATTCGGTGTTGCAAAATAACACGGCTCAACTAATATAAGTCCATCATGAGAGACCACAAAAGGGAACGCAAATAATTTTAGTTAAGAATTAGTTAAGTCGGGTCTTTACCGAATTTCCCTCAATAGTTTAGGTTTAGGCCCTTCCGTTAGTAGTTCCCCTAAACTTCTTAATAATAGTTGGCGCAACAATAGTTTCTGCGAGTGACAATTTTAGTAATCAAAGGTATGTCGCATTAAAAACTATTGTTTTATGAGCTTTCGTTGCTCTTCTCTAAATTTGCACTTAAAATTCAGAGCCGTGTTTTATAGAGCATTTTGTGGTGTAGACGTCCATAAATTGACATCCGCTTTCCCACGCTGCAGCACTCTAGGGCCATCAATTTCAGTTTACCTAGAAAGCTGATGCCGGAAGCCTAGCTAAGGCTGTATATTTCATCCTGTCGCTGTAGTTGCATCTATAGGTCATAAAATCACAGTAGGTTTTAAACGAGTATTTTATCAACAATGTACCTAGTTACTAACAAAATATATGGCTCTCTTTCTGCGGGTCATCTATCTGGCTAGAAATAGCATTATTTTGATATTCAATTGATAGCAAAATCGTGCATGACTTTAAAACTTGGACCACACGTCTGTGCCGGAAAATTACGAATAATAGGTATGACTTACTCTACCTTCGGGATTACAGTAGGTACTTACTCAAAAAATATCATGTCTTTTGAATAGGCTACATGTAGTATTTTTTAATGACCTTGACTATGCTGACAGTACGAAAAAAACATTACAAGTGCGAAAAAGATTAATAAATGTCAAAAATGTATACGTTTGACATGGTGTCAAATCAAAAACGTATGCCACGTGTTCTCCGAAAGTTTAGTTTCAGATTTTCAGCAAGATGAAGTTCGGTTAATGAGTACACCAAAAAACATGTTTTTTCTCCATCCTGTATAGTCAGTATAGTTGCATCTATAGCGGCTAGAGGCACAGGGTGCTCTGGCATCTCGCCAGACATCGCCTTCGGGAAATCTCAGCGCACCGCCAAGTCAATATTTGTGATGCCATTTTAACTGTCCCACTTGCTACTTACGATACTTTATTGCACGCTTAAGTATCTTATTCTTGGTATTTTTCTTCTTCTTACATAATAATTCTTGTGAAATATGAATTCTTAAATATCTTCAGAATATGAGATTTTTATATAATCTATAGTTTTCTAACCCAACCGCGGCTAAAGAAGGTTTTTCCTACGAATAAGATATTTTCTCGCAAAAGACAAATATATCTTTCTAATGGTACTTTTACAAATAGGAGAGTTTAAAAATGATTTTCCAATTAGTATACGTTCAGTTTAATGGGTAGAATCATACCTACTCCTTCTTCGGCTTTAAAATGGATGAAATAAGTCTTACATTCTGTAAAGCACCGGGCAGCCGTAATTTAACCGCGTGGTTCTCAATAACTACATTTCCTGTTGGTAGCCATGAGCCGCGGCGGTGTTTTATTCTGCTTTATTGTGGCGGCGCGAATTTTTCTCCCAATGGGCGCTTTTCCACTAGACGGCACGTCAACGGCAACGGCGACGGCACGGTACCGTCGACGATATCGTAGGTGAGATAATGTATGAAAATCAATGAAATTATATGACACGCTTTTCCACTTGCCGGCACGGCACCGTCACGGCATGTCATCGATTCCCATAGATATTGTCACGTGATCGTCGCCGTGCCGTCGCCGTTGCCGTTGACGTGCCGTCTAGTAGAAAAGCGCCCAATAACTAGACGCTACAGCTCTGTACGTGGCTCTGGACGCGATCCCGATCCTAATTCGTTCTGGGTCATTCTGGAAGCATAATACTCCATTCTCGAAGCAAGCAATATTACGGTTCATAAACGCAACGAGTAATCTTGGAGAATGAGCTCTTTAGCGGAAGATGAGAGAAAGTAGTTTTTTTTATCCCAGACGTGAAGACCAGCGCTACTAATGTTGGCACCTCCGCAGCATTCCACTGAGCTGGGAACTTTTTGTTACTCTAGTTTAAATTAAATTTTTTTAATAAGTCTTAAGTAAGTTTTAGGTTCTGTTTAGTAAATAATTGGTGACAAATAAACTCTAAAAAAATCTATTCTAAAAGATTTAGATTAGAGAAAAGGTTGTCGTTGAACAAGATACTGCACACCTTCAAGCGCGTCTTTCAAATTCTTACAATCTCATTAAAAGACGACGTCTTATTTTCAGCTCATTAAGGTTTATAATCCTTCACGTAACGATATAATCAAGTCATTTCCCCGACACGTGTAAGTAGCAACGTGATTAAAAGTTATAATATTAGTATCGCAACGTCGAGATAATAATTAAAATCTACGCAATCTGCCAGTTTGGAACTTTCCACTTAAGATATTAGAAAGTCGAGACTCAATTAGGTTATTGTTTGTTTATGATGGATTATCCAGTTTAAAACAAAGCTGAAGGAAGATTTTGCTGAAATTTTCATAACAATACAGGTACCTAAAGTTAAAAATTATATTCCTGGTCCTCAAAAATAACAGTTAGGCCCGTATTTATAATCAGCTCTCAAGAGTGACAGCGAGTTTGAGTTCGTATCAGAAATGTCATTCTAGTGCAAAATTACCTGTCAAATCCTCAATATTGCTCTCAATCTTGAGATCGCTTTATAAATACGAGCCTTAATGTCTATGTTTTTTAGGATCAATTCGAAATTGTTCACTTTTGTATTATTTAAAAATATGCTAGCGTATTGTACCTACTTTACCTAGTGAGGTAGAAGTGTAGTAGTGTGAGTACAGTCTAGTTAAATGATTACGTAGCTCACACCACACCGTTAAAAAATTTGAATTTATATTAATAAGTATTTACTCTATACTTATTTTTATAATTTCCAAGAAAAGTATTTCAAACTTAAATTCACTGCAAAGCCAAATTATAATCAAAGTGTAGCCTCCAAGTTCCAAATCCGGTTTACGGACACCGATTGCCACTTTACTGTGACACTGCAAAACTTCCTATTTAAGCCTCCTGTCCTATTTTGCACCGGAAAATGTCTCATTCTTTTTGAAAAATAAGGAAATCTTGTCTGCAGGTCTTGTCTCTTTTGTCGTGTGGGTTTGGAGACGATCAACCCGATGAACCTTGGTGTCCGAGTTTTTAAATCCTGCCTGTCAGCAGTTGAGCAACATATTTACAATCCCACTATTGTTTTTGAGATAGTCCATATCAACCACAGTATTTAGGGCGGTCACTAGGTATTTTGCAAATTTTTAGATCTGATAGATTTTTTGCAAAATGAAATGTTTTTGTAGTAAGCGTAAAATCCAAACTTGCTGCTGGTTTTTCACTAAATAAATTTCTTTTAACCCTTTTTGAACATAAAAACGAGGCGGGAGCAATTACCGGTCGGTTCATTAGCTCCCAATTATTCTCAATTACTACATTATAAACTGTTTGTTTGGGCCGACCTTTTGTTTACTATAAACACTCTCCTTGTGAAACAGATATCTACTGTTCATTATTAGCCTTTAAAAGGTTCGCAAGACCTCTCGAATATTCAATTTCCATCGACTTGATTGCGCAGAAACAATCTTCAAAGAAATTAAAGACAATGTATATTTTATTGCTTTTTAAGGAAATAAGTAGGATGATATAATTTTTCACATTTAGGACCAGTTTGTTTCATTTCAACATAGCATTGCAAATTAGTCATTATTTTGAAAATTTGTGTCCACTTTACCTCTTTAATAAACATTAAATCGAATTAGGACACTCGTAGCAATTGTGCTACGACTCGTAGCAGAAAATCATACTTGCTCTACTGTAGCTTACTTCTTGTGTAAGTGTACATCAGGTAGGCTATACAGTTTTGGAGGACTTTATTTGTTAATTATACTTATTTTATAAAATTTTGAAGGTTTGATAAGGAAGGATGATTGTTTTGTGTGATTACGACTGTCAGATGTACGCAATAAAGATAATCCTTAGGTACCATTTACATAACGCCAGCAGCAGGGTCAGGAGCGACCCGTGACAGAGATAGCTTGCTTTACAAATGGCTTAGATTTACTGAATAAATTATTCCCCTAGCGAGATGAAAAAAAACATTAATTTTATTTTATTTATGAATTTAAATACCTAAATATTATCTTTTCTACACAAATGCCACCTTATTTCTTCAATTACCCTCGCACCAATAGCGAAGCTGCGAGTTTGGTTATATACTTACTTATGAAAACCACGAGATTCAATTTAAAACAATATTGAAAATCCTGTTGACAAAATGGCGCGGAGAAATTATTCACATATAACCCGTGCACATAAAGAAACGATCTATAAATGGCCGACGCTCGCATGCGTTCTCGCTCACTCCCTATTAGGTAGAGCGAGAAAGCATGCGAGGCGGACCAATCACGAAGCGAGCCGACGCCATTTTCAGATCGTTTCTTTAAACGCACGGCTTATACCTACAATAAAAAAAACAGTCGATCTAAGAAACTTCTCCTTTTTCATTCGGTTAAAAAGATAATTTTGCTATGATTTTTTATCAGCAATCATTTCTTGGATAAAATTTCTATTAAAATGTTCTTTAAAGATCATTGCCTTCGATTACATGCAAAACAGGGTTAATGGAGACTTTATCTAAAAGTCCGATCTCCATCTGTTTATACAAGCCAGCATGAACCACAAAATCATCATAGTTGGTCTTTTATCCAGATGGTATCGTTCTCAATTTGTTCTTTCAAATATTTTCCTCAGTTAACTACAAAAGCTTATCGCGTAAATATAAGAGCTTTTCTTGAAAATATTCTTGAATTTCAAGTAAAAGCGCTTAGATGTTAGAACATTAAGGACAAGGACAATACACTTTAAGTAGATTGTTGAGAGTTAAGAATAAATTACGGAGCACTAGCCGTGGAAATGTAAAATAAAACAACCTTTTCAAATTCTTGTCCTACTTATCTCTTCCGATATAAAAAAAAAACTTTTCTAAAGATTTTTGACCCAAAAACTAAAAATCTGTATGAAATACTTAGTTCTTAGTAACAGGAAAATACAGATGTTAGTTGGAAGGTAATTGAAGGGTAAACGACCTTTAGATCTTCAAGGGTACTCAAGTACTTAACCCTAATGGAAATAAATGAACTAAGTAGGTAGGTACTTGCCCAAGTTAGTTACATCTCGCTCTCATAGGTAGAACTACTATTAGTTCTACTTTTTCTTAGCTGTACTAATTATAACATAGAAGTTATATCATAGAATTGTTAGCAGTTAATTAATAAAAGGCATAGTATTCTTTGGTATCAAAAAATGAAACATGCTGGTTTGAAAATTAAATTAAATTAGAATAAATTATTCAAGAAAGAAGCCTGCGCCTTGCGAACTCTGTAAAAATTTACGCCTTTTTTGTACTTTGGCTCAAGAAAACCTTTATAATTTTTCTGGAAATTCAAGTGAAAAGCGCAAACTTCGTAGCAGCAGAAAGTAAACGGAGCCAGCATTTCGCTTATTACAAGCGATATTTCTCGTGTACTCGCTATAACCGATAAATAAAAAAGTTGTTATTGGCGCGGGCGAACGTGCCAACCGAGGTTTATCCGCTGACGGCAGCCATATTTGATTTATTACTTTGACACCTTCTTGCGATAAGTAACAAAATATAAGTAAAGATTTTTCGTAATCTATTTGAAGTGAAACTTCTTTTGGCACGTTTAGAGTAAAATTTCGAGGTTGTGTCACGGATATACGTCACGGCGCTATAAAAAAAATGTCAAAGAAGTTTCACTTCTTACACGTGTACTCGGCACATACGCTCTTTATTGATACTTTACTGTAGCATATGTATGTTGCTCCTCATTTATGGATCTGCGAATCGCTAAACTTTTAAGTGCCTCAGTTAAATTTATTTTTAACTTGTAAACTTGCACAAAATACCTCCTTATTTAGGTAGGTGCAACATATTTTAACCAACGTTCCTTTAACATAGCTTTATTGTCTAGAAAGCTCTACAAACCAAATGCTCCCATAAAACTTTAAGTATCGCGAATCGCTTTCATTGGAAAGACTGGCACGGATAACCGGTCACACGGATAGACAGACGTACAGACATGACGCAATCCACAACGCAATAATAAAAATACCAAGTAAACTAGATACGGAACCTGAAAAGATACATTGCGTCACTAAAATACAACCCTTTGTAACATTTCGTGCCATCCCGGATTTCCTCGTATTAAAACGTCACGACGACGACTTTTCACTGGGACCCTCTTCATCCCGTTAATGAATTCAGGACCGGCTTTCCTGATATATCCAATAAAGGCGGGATATTTAAAAAAATGATTTATTTGGCTAAGTGAATTGATGGACAATACTAACGTTTTGATTGATTGTAGGAATGTATTAATTTCTACGCCTTGTACGGCAGTTTAATTATGATTGCGTCACCTTAACTTTAGTTAGAATATCAAAAAGCCTGTTACGTCAATCAAGCGTAGTCATACTGGGTAGAGTTTCTGAGGGCAGTTTAATTATGACTGCGTTACTTTTACTTTAGAGTTTCTAACTCTAAAGTTATTCTTTTTAAAAAAAACTTGTTACGTCAAACGTAGTCATACTGAGACAACCTATTTCACTAAGCAACATTTGGCATAATTTGTAGGTATAACGCACTCACGCCAACATGTTTGTTTCATACATTTAGCAATTATAAGTTGGCTAGTTCAGTTTCACTGAGTTGAGTCTCTACAACTACAACTAAAAACTACCGCTAAAACTATTATTTAATGAAACGTTACACACGAGCTAGCCGGTTACAACAAAAACTTTTTAGTTGCCTTTGTTTACAAAATAAAGGAACTTTCCGCAAAGCGTCCCGTTGCGCCACTTTCATACAACATTCAGGAGGAACTCTTTGAATAGAAATCGATTTGGTGCGCAACGGTTCCCTCACTATCCATGCAAAATGTTCGCAGGAATTTTGATGGAGCTCTCACAGAGAGAGGTAAGCAAAGAAGGCTATTCAGTTCCTTTCAGACGAGTTATTCGGCCGTGTGTACAAGTTTTATTGGCTCCATGCGAGCGGTCAATAGTGCATAGAATGGTAGCCGGTAGCTAGAAATGTAGTAACTTTTTTACGAAACAGTAAGCAAAGGTTATTTCTATGAAATACTATAACGGCGCATCAACGGCGGGATGGCATGCGTTTTATATTTTTGAGTTATTTGATCACCCAGAAAAAAACATTGGTTTTCAAACTTATGCTAATATTATGTGCAATTTCCTAAAGGACATCTACGCTTGTTTCTTATCATATTCTTAAAGCCGAAAATCAATCAAAATCTTTCTGAATCAATTCCCCAAACATCATTTACGAAATTACTCTTTGCTCTTACCATGTCGTTATCGAAGAACCCTGAAAACCCGATCCGGGGGCCATGACACGGAATTAATGAACTGTAATAAGTCTAGTAACGAGGTTGCGTCGAAAATGTACACCTGTCTTCTTTACGGGTTTCCGCTATGTCTGACAAATTGTGGTAGGGTAATTTCAGAGTGTGTATTTCTGTAGTGACAGGCTGTCAGACTAGTATTCGCCTAATTAAACCAAAACCCACTTCAAAATCCTCGTATCTGTCTACTGCCTTTTACCATTACCCCGGGAAGAAAAGCAGCTGGCACATTCTATTTATTTTCATGGCTAGCTTTGCCCACTATGGAACATTTTAGATTTAATCCAGGGACCCTGAAAGGCCGATCCGGGGTCCATGCGGCAGAATTAATGAGGTGTAATAAGTCTAGTAGCGAGGTTGCGTCCGAACGTCTGCTGATGAATAATAGAGTCATTAATATAAGAGGCAGCCTGTTTAGAGCTTGTGTACATGAGCTATAAAATTTGCATCATAATATAGGCAGGGTATTAGAGAAGTTATAACGAAAATCTTTTCATGGTATAAGTATTCCGCCTTCGGAACAATAACAACAGCCTATTCAACACATTAAATAACGTTTTAAAACTCATAACAGCAAAATGTTCATAAATCTTTGTAGACTGTACAATAAAATATTTATATTTGTAGACTGTACCTCATGTATAACAAGTAAGTATTTAATCTATAGGTAGGCCTATACTTACACTTCAAGTCCATGTTTTCCAGCTCGCCGTGACCTTGCCTACCCATATATTGTAGGTACATTATAGTTAGAAAAACATTTTATCGCGTGTCTGACTCCAGTTACTGAAGCACAGTAGAAGAAAGGCACAGTATACCATTTTCATTTAAGCCACTAAATTGGGCACCATAGAGACTTATCCTCTATCCGCTTATCTTTGTTCCCACATGATCGCAAAGTAACTGTTTTTGAAGAGCAATCGGATTATAACAGTTTCGGTCACTTTCATGAAAACTTAATCCTTTTTGTTTCTTCTTCATTATCCTATGTCTGGCATGTATATGCTTACACTTTGTAGATGATATTTAGATAGCGTTGTGTATTTACTAAACAACCCGAACCCTATCTAAACGCCGGAACAATTACACAAGAATAATTATTTTATTTTATTTATTTTATTTTATTTTGTAAGGAAAACCAACAGCTAATATAACATAATACTTAAAATCTAATAGAAATTGACAGCCAATTACAGGTTTTCACTGATGCATGTTAGAATACTATATATAAAAAACGCACACAGAGACACACACATTAAAAACAGAATCAGTACTCAAAAGTACCTAAATAACTTAACAAATCAAATCCTATTTAACATAATAAAAAATTAACTTTTTTTTTTTTTTAATCATCGAATTTAAAGAAAAAGATAGTACTTAAAATTTAACCTATCACTAATAAAAAAAATTGTGAACAATATTATTTACTGGACTGTTCACCATCACCATTAAAGAATATTCCGCTAAGTAAACGCCTAGCCGACTCGCAACTTGTGTTAAACAAATCTATGTCGTGTTTATTTGAAAGAACATTAAAATTATTACAAGCTCGCCAAGTAAACGTATTTTGCCTATAGTTAGTCGCAGCATGCGAAAGATGAAGAAGAGAGTTAGAACGGAGGGCTACACTTGGTGGTTTAAGGAATATTTGGGCTAACAGATCAGGACAATCCAAGGCACCAGAAGCTATCTTTAAAAGAAGTGTTAAATCTGCTATTTCGCGTCTTTTATATAATGGGAGTAGATGATGCTGTTTACATAACTGTAAATAATTTTCTGAGTTGTACTTATGATGTAGACGAAAACATAGATGTCGCAGAAACTTTTTTTGGATGTTTTCTATTCGATTTATATAGATCTGGTACATGGGATTCCAGACTTGTGATGCGTACTCCAAATTGCTACGAACGAAAGAACAGTAGAGAATTTTAAATGTTTTGGCCTGAGTAAAATTTTTGGAAGTACGCATCACAAAACCGAGTGCTCTGGTTGATTTAGCTATTATTTTGTTAATGTGAGTATCAAAGAGTAGCTTAGTGTCATGAAACACACCTAAATCCCTAATAACTAAGTCTCTATTTAGTACTTCGCCTTTAAGACGGTAATTGAATCGTATTTGATTAAGTTTGCGGGTATATGTAACCACACTACATTTAGTTGGGTTTAAATCTAAGAGGTTTGAGGAACAATATGCCTCAAGCCTTAGAAGGTCGGACTGAAGAGCTTCAGCATCCGCCGTTGAAGATACTGTAGTGAATATTTTCATATCGTCCGCAAAACTTAATAAGGTAGCATGTTGAAAACATATTTCTATGTCGTTTACAAAAATTATGAATAGTAATGGACCTAAGAGGGACCCCTGGGGCACCCCACTAGGAACATTAACCCAGCTAGAGATGTAATTATTTACAGCGACTGCCTGAGAACGATTATGTATGTAGGAAGAAAACCATCTAAATAAATTACCTCTAATACCAATTTTAGATAGCTTTGACAAAAGAAGATCATGGTGAATTCTATCAAATGCTTTGCTATAATCGGTGTAAATTACATCTACCTGACTACCATTATCCATCGCATCTGTTAGTGCATTATTTAGAATAACTAGATTTGATACAGTTGAACGACCTTTGAGAAAGCCGTGCTGAGTTAAACTAAATGATTGTTTAAGAGCTGGGTAAACTTGGTTATATACTAACTTCTCAAGAACCTTGGAAATTATACAAAGTTTAGAAATCGGACGGTAATTAGTTATATCAGTTTTGGAGCCTTTTTTATGAACTGATGTGATAATAGTCTTGTTGTACAAATATTAGTCAAAATTGGTATCAAACCGAACCGAAAACCACGCAGATCGATACCAGGCACACCCAGCGCGGTCAAGCGGTAATAAAGCCACACCTCGGCTGCTAATAAACCACATTATGGAAAACAAATTGCTGTATTGCGGTGTTTTACTGCACCGTAAAGACTCTAGTGGAAATAAAAGAGCGTCAATATAGCATTTAATGTTACTCGAGCACTCAATTTAAACGATATTCATGTTTTATAAAACATGCACACTTTTGCCTAGTGAAATTTTATCTTAGGGTAGCAACACAGCTGCGTAACATTCGGCGCCGAATGTTCCGTTCAACACGCTGACAATGCGTTTTGCATTGCCTACAACACACCTGCGGAAGGTTCTGTCGAGCCAAACCTTCCGCAAGTACACAATACCCTTAAAACCCTGAATTTTTAGGTAAAAGGTTACCAGTACCACATTACAGCGCATATTATTGATCGTCATTCAGCGCGCAGAACAAGAATCCGCGTAAAAACGACGACGTTTGGTCGGCGGATCGGTAAATCGTTCGGCCGCCGAAGGTTCCGCCACCGAACGTTACGCAGGTGTGTTGCTGCCTTTAAAACGTTTTTAATGGGATTTGGTGAAAGCTTTTATAAATCTGCCTCGCGCAACAACGAGAAAATGGGCTTTTAAAATATCTGTCGCTCGATGCTGTCCCGACGGAATCTGTCAAAACATCGCCATCCCAATCTTGGGGACAGATTGGAATAAATCGGTCAAGGGCGTGTCGAATACACGCCTGGAGAATTCCGTTATTATTTTTTCTTTGTCTCTATATCAAACGTCTGCTAGCCGATTTCAAAAAAGAGAAAAGGTAAGAATAATTTTTCGTATGGTGCTCACGTTAAAAAATCAAGTGTCAAAATTGATACAAAAAAAATAACAGCTCTGAACAGAAGCGCGTACAGCAGAAGCTTAGTAATAGGGTTCCATGTAGTACATATTAGGCACGGAACCATAAAAAGCTCTGAGGCTGGCCGATTGCCCGATCCTATTTGCGTATCAGAGTGATCAATGGAATGATTTTGCAGGCTGCACGAAATATGGCTCGCGTTATTGGTCCGAAAAATGAACCGTCAGAATAGATGGAAAATCCGTTTGAACTTTTTCGTTTATAATTTATATTCGTTTTCTACCGATACCGGATTTCCACGTTAACGCGATTTATACGTCTCGTAAATATTATGACGGCTTGACGTAATTTTTCGTTCTCATATAATTTGGACCGGCATTTTTCATTACCGTACGAATAAAGTACTTAGATACATTTATTGGTCGTAAATAAAACGTCCGTTCTTATTTGGTAAATGCCCATATTTCATATCCAGCCATTTTAGACATAATGTACTGTACTGAATATGCGGTAGACATTTGAAATACATTCTTCTCATATTTGAGAATGTATAACCATAGGTACATAATGATTTCTATCATTCGAGTAGATAAATTAAAAAATTAAAATGGTTTAGACTTTAGAGCGGTAATATATAAATTTAAACTTCTGGCGAACTTTCTCTACTATCAATTTACATAAACGGATTAGACTTCTAAGGCCAGTCAGTTTCGAATAATAAATTACCAGTTTTGATGTCCGAGAGGATCTACGGTTAAGCGAAACTTGATTGATTTAATGAAAAAGTAAAACAAAAACCGTTATTTTTTTAGTATTTAAATATCTGTGTCGAAAATAGTTCCAGTTTCTTTTTTTCTTTTTTAAGAAAAAAATAAACGTTGTCCAGTATTCATCCAATTCGAAATGTTGTAAGTACATCGAAAAAGCGTTATACTTTGAGGAACATAAAAAACTAAAAGCTTTTTCCATAGTTAGACTCAATCATATTCAAATAACTTTGCTATAGGTAGAATAAAGTTTAGCTAAGGCTAATGAAGTTAATCCACCGCATTAATCCCGAAAACGAGGATAAATACACAAGAACATTTCTGAGTACCCAAGGGAAACGGCACGAAAACTTACGGAAAGTTAGCCTTGTTTGTTCCACTTTCACCTAAGTTGTATTAATCTAACTTTTGGCTAAGCAAAAAATTATGTGAGCTCTACCACGGAATATTATAAGTACTTGCAAGTTATATAATACAGCTATAGATTCATGATTTGTTGTTCAAAGTTTTGACTGCGATAAGTTTACAACATAGCAAAATTTTAAAATATCATGTCATTTTGTTGTTTATTTAGTTTTTCAATTTAAATCAATCTCTGAAAAAAAAACCGTACCTAAATTTCATCCTAGGGAAACCGTTGTTGTGTCGTCTCGTCACACAAACATAAACCATATTGGCTTACAAATTTGGTTACGTAAAACAAAAATATTTCTACATATTTATATTTCAGCTATGTTCGTTCCATTTACAAAAATGTGTAGCTTCACGAGTCCTATATATTTTACCTCATTCAGCATTACTACACAAACATTCTTTGTCACACTTTGAATTTTTCATTGTACTACTAGATATACATGTACTGTACCATCACAGCGATAAAACAAGCTCCGCAAACTTCTGCATTTATGAGGATAGGTAATGAATTTATAAGCACCACTCTTGGTGATTGCTTTTAGTGAAACATGTTTCTAAAAATAACAGTAAATTGAATTACTTCGTTTCTTATTTGAAACTACTATATTTTACATTTACTTTCATTATTGTTCTAGTTCTGATTCATTCATTTCATAATTATGTGTCGCAAGGATATTGTCAAACTCGTGGTAGACAATTAATATTAGACTTTAAAGACTTTAACTGGAGTGTAACAACTTGTATAAACTTATTTGAATTTTTACAATATTTTTTTGAGGTTATTACGAAATTAAAAAACCTTTTGCCGAATTAGCCGTAGTAATGAACAGATTCCCTATACAGTCGATCTAATCAACCACTCTCATTTGGGTCACCCACTCGTCCGAGGTTTTACTTTATCTCCTTTCATTTCTTTTGTACGGGTGCGTCGGCCATTTTAATCATCCGGCAACCCTAAAGTACGTTATACCCTCGGTCTATCCCTTTGTCGGTCCTCCAAATCGTGTTCGGTTTGCCTAACTCGTGTTCAGACCTTTTTATTAACTCCAGCCAGTAATAAGGTTTCGTTCTTACCTAGTAACACGGGTAAAATATTTAGTTGAGAGGATCCAAAATTTTTGTTGGTTTTATTAACGTAATCACACGTATTTTTTAATACATCTAATGTAAGTGACGATGATTTTCTTCGAAATTTATATTATAATGAACTAAAACAATAATGAACGAATACCTATTCTACATAAATAAGTCGAAAATAAAATTGTAATATCATTCAGGAACACACTGTACTTACACGTCTATTGATTAATTTTCATGCTGAACACTCAAGTTTTATAGACTTGTTAATAATTTTATACAGAGCCGAATCCTAAAGTCTTTGAAATTATTGAACCCAAGCATCCGTCAATCAAGCTTCTATAATAAAAGTTCCGGCTAAGGACGAAGTTGATTCCAAAACTTGATATTCAAAGTTAGAGTGGCAATTTACACAAGAGTATCATCAGAAAGGCCCAAGCACAGAAATTGGAGTTATTTACGGGTTTTATATGGAAGTGTCATACAAATAGCTAAGCATTGTGTTTTGCTACGAGATTTGCTACGATTTTGCTACGATAATTACAGCAGCAAATATTGCTCTTATTCTTAAATAGTACACTGAACAACGATTATGCTCGTGGTTTTGCTACGTTGCTATGATTAAGCTACTACGCTAGTCACTTTTCATTGCTCATTTCATCATTATGACAATTATGTGACTGTCGATGGTTTTTACTTATGAATGATTATAGCATAATTTGAAAAAACGACATAAAAGATTGACATGAAATAACTTGTCTATGAAATATAGTTTTTTTGTTCTGTGGGTGCAACGGTTAAGTAGATGCTTGAATAATGTAAGCGGTATAGAGGGTCCCTAAAAAGGGCGGCGCGTTTCAAGTTCAATAACATTCCATGAAATCTAAATAAAGCTTGAAAGGAAACATCCAATCCACCTCATATCATATAAAATGTTAGGAAAAGGATGAGGCCTTTTATTCTAACTTATACGTTGGAATTTCCAACAAAAAAATGTCCTTATAGATTGATTTTAACCTTCATGCTACCTTCACGATTGAAAGAAGAAAGTCTACTCTAGTGGCGAATTGATTAAAATCGAAGGTATCCCCAATCCCCATGCATCGAGAAACAGCAGACTCTTAGCGTGTGTCAAGGTTTGCCTCCTCCGAGAGGTTACCAGTCGGTCACGGAGCCCCGAGCTGGCGTATTGGACTCCTCCGGGAGGGTACCCCAGTCGGTCACGGAGCCCATGCATCGCTTATGTTTGATCGTTCAGCCGGATATATTCAGTAACCTGCACATGCAAGGAACTTTATAATCCCATGAACATTGACAATGGCACATGAAAATTTGGCTGAGGTTTGCTCCCAATATATCTCAACGCCAGAATGGATTCATTCCCTACGCGAAGAAAAATAATTAATATATCTATCACCCAATGAATATTCAATTCTAGATCATTTTCATTTCACTACTAAATATTTCAGAAAACCCAACGTTGAATAAATGAAATATTTGAAGCTGTATTTCGAAACTAATTTCACGTTGCCAAAAAGCTCTTGTTACAAAGGGGCTGGAGTCTTGAGGGCTACAATGACACGACGAGACTCTTGTCGACAAAGGCTTATTGTACTCCCCGCCTTATGTTTCCAATTGTAACAGCCGGCTGACAACTTGATTTGTAGCACAAATCTTATTAAAATTCACTTGGTAAATAATTTGGTTTATATCTTCGGTAAGATTTTGAAATGTTTATGCTGCTGGTACTGATTTTTTTTGGCATGGTTTGATTTTCTTTCGATCAGACTAAAAATCATTAAAACGATTCTTCTCTTCAAGAAAAAAACAGTATTACTTATCTTCAAACGAAACTAAAAACTAAAAACTTGTTTGAATAAAATACTCCAAGGTAATATTCCATTATTTTCAACACCACTAGCACCAAATATCTTTAATATTTTTATTGGGTCCAATAAAGCCTATCTCAGGTCCCAAAAATGCCAGTGTATTTTGTATCATAGTATCGGAGCGTTCATTCGTTCATTTATCGGGCCATCTCTAGGTAGCGTAAACGATAGCAGCGGAAACGCATTTTGCATTTTCTAGCCTTTTTTTCACTTATTTTCTTTAATCTGTATATTATACACCAAAAATGTTACTTTGATAAAGGTTAAAGAAAATAAGTGAAAAAATGGCTAGAAAATTCAAAATACCTAATCTAAAATCTCAGTTAAATTATTTACATTTGTGTACTATATCTTAGATGCTTTTTGACATTTTATTTTAGTAAGACCGAAGAAATACACAATATTAAACAGTATGTAAAGGTAACATAATATAAGGGCGTTACCTAATGGAATGATAGAAACTTGAAATCAAAATTCAACTCGGACAGAATTTGAAACTGCAACCCTGAAACATCGTTCTATCGCTCTATCAACTGAACCTACCAACTCACCTAAGTAGGCCATACATACCTTTAGCCATCCAGGTGAAATTCTTAGTCTTTAAAAACGTCGTAAACCTTCTCCTTCATCCATCACGTGGGTACTCATAGCGACAGATGATCCGAAAACTTTGGTCCTCTGACATAGTTAACCATTCAAAATTCGCTCTCGCTTCCGCTGCTATCGCAGACAGGGCCTGAATGCCCGCCATCAGCGGTAATGGGGTCCTCAGGATGGCCCGCGATTACTCTTAACGACCTAAGGATATTGAAATGTTACCGCCAGAACCTTCGCCCTTCTTATCTCTAGTGCACAATCTTGAGACGAGGGTTTTACTGTAAGGGAATAATTGAAGGGTTTTGCTCTTGGCTCTAGGCCAGTGGTTAAAGAGAGTCGACGATGGAGTAGCTGCTTGTCAGTGAACCTAAGGATATTCAAATGTTACCTCCAAAACCTTCGCTTTTCTTAGTGCCTAGTGCACAATCTTGACCTAGGTTTTTGAAGGGTTTGCTCTTGACTCTAGGCCGAAACGAAAACAGACAGCAAACTGCTTGTAACCCGAACTCTTCGATGTCGTCACTTTCAGAAACTGAACTTATTGGTACAAAATATTTGAATCAAACCCATAATTACTTATTAGGTTAGGTACTACGTTTATTGTTATGTTAGGTTATCTCTTGAATTGTAAGGATTCATTATTTGCCTAAAAATTATGGAGGCGCGGTTGGATTCACAAAATGTACTTCTGTAAAAAGATTTCCTTCCACTTTTAAATACGATGATACTTCAATGAATCAGAATTACGACATAAACCCGAGTTCCGTCATCATGTTTCCATGAGCGAGGGTCCTCATAACGATAATGACGCTCTCGATATCAGGGCCCAAAACACTGCCTCTAATATACCGGGTGCTAAGGGACAGGGTACCAGAAACTGATAGGGGTCAACGAAACTGAACAACTTTCACCAGGAAATTGTTTTAGGAAAAAAAAAATGGATTTCCCATACAAATTTTTCTGATTGAGGGTCATTTTGTGTGGGAAAATATTTTTTTTTCATTTCCACAAAGAATTTCCTGGTGAAAGTTGTTCAGTTGCGCTGACTGAGCAACCCTATCAGTTTCTGGTACGCTGTCCCTAAGGCCCGTATTTATAATCAGCTCTCAAGAGTGACAGCGAGTTTGAGTTTGTATCAGAAATGTAATTTCAGTACAAAACGATCTGTCAAATCTATACTTAATATTGCTTTCAATCTTGAGATTGCTTTATAAATACGAGCCTTACACCCAGTATTACATGCGACCCTCAATTTACGAGCTTATGGACCCACTCCTAATATTAGTCCGGACATTGAATTCTTATTGATTCCTTATAGGAAAGGAGGATTTATATGTTAGCTTTTGATTGAACCTTACTTGAGTATGATTACTTTTTGAGCGCTTGGGATTACTGTGACCTCCAATAGACCAATTGTTGTTGGTATTTTATTTAGTAAATAGTTTGAAAGTTGGAGTAAAAAGGGACCTAGGTGTATAAAGTAGGTAGGTAAGTACCTTATTTTACCTGAATACCATTAAGTGAGGTGGACAGAGTGTTAACGTTACTATTCCTTAAAATAGCCACTTACTAAGGAAAAAAGACTGCAATTTGTACTTATTTAATAATAAAATTGTAGAGGCCAATTTTCAAAATAATATTAAACTTTAATCATAGCTTTTTGTGCATAGCGTGTGTACACGAACAGAGAGAAATCAGGCGCAGGACCGACTATTTACATGTTCATCCGACAGCATGGATCATCTTACTTTTCGGACAATCAGGTGATCAGCCTGCAATGTCTTAACCAAACTAGAAAAAACACGACAAAGTCATTGTCCCTCGCCAGGAATCGAACTCGGGACATCTGGGTCGTGATCCCATGGCTCAGACCACTATACCACGGAGGGAGGCAGTTCCAAGATGTAATAAAAAGATGTTAGGGTTCAAGAGCAGGTACTTAAAAAGCAGTAACCTCTTTGATGAGATTTTGATGTGACTCGTGATTTACCACACAAGTTGTGAGAATTGATACCTACTTTTACTACTCAAATGTTGTTAAAACTTGAGAATAAGAATACTTTTGGCAGACAAACCAAATCGATCCAAAAGTGTTTAAGAATTTCTCTTCTGTGTAAGAAGTCGCACGTCTCTTTGAATAATATTAAAGAATTCTTTCTATTTGATCTGGAATGCCGAGATTTCATACTTGGATGCATTCTAGATTTAAAAATTGCTGCGGAGAATCGCATATTTCAGTTTTCTACGCCACACTGCAAGCATTATATCTACTCGTATTGGATTTTACAGATACACGACGAATGCGCCCATAACCATAAATCTTTTGGATTATACTTTTCTATAAAATTCCTAGAAATTGTACCATGTTCTTCAAACAAAAATGACTTAAAAGTGTATGGGGCATGGTGTTTAAGTAGGTTTTGACAATCATATCAGATACCCTATATAAAATAAAATGAAGATTCTATAGGTATCTAAGACTGACCTGTGACAAGGTTGGCGTGGTGGAACTGGCAGACTGCATCAGCCTCATACCAGGAGATGCGGTCGCGGAAGTAACGGTAGAACACCGGGAACCCCTCCTCGGGCAGCACCCAGGTGTTGCTGATGTTTACCTGGATCAAAAACAAACAAAATTATTAACATGCTATTCAAGATCTGAGTAGATTTGGTGGTGTCCACATCAAAGACATGAGTTTAATTCTCGAACAGATTCAGATAAGATATCAATGAAATACTTATTTTATTTTTTTGATATTGAAGTATTTTGTGAGAGAATTTTTGTGTGTCATACTTAGCTGCTTATACTGTTAATCTAACTCATATTGTAGGTATATAAAGTCTGTGGAGTTTAAATCTTTTAAGTGGCATGGACAAATGCTTCAGAAATAAAAACACTTAATCAGCGTTCACGCAAATTATGTTTTTCGGTAATCTAAAATTTGTAACATTTAGATTCAGATTTCAGATTTTCAGAATATTTTCAACTTGATTTTACAATTTATAAGTTGACCTGAGAAGCAGACAATCACAATTCAAGGGCGTATTCAGACAGGCGTACGTAACCTCAATTTGCGATTCAAATAAAGTAAATTGAATCCGTAGAGTTAATCTTTTTAACTTTGCAAAGTTTATTTAACCTTGCAAATTTTGGCAAGTGCAAGTTCTATTATTTTGAGAAAGCATAGGTACTTTATACCTTAATCAATGTTTTCAGGACAAAATAAATACGATTTATTTTGAGACTGTCGGTCTTCGGCATGTAAACGGCCTCTCCCATACATCAAAAATGTACCTCAGTCTATGTTTTCTAATTACAACGGTTTAAAGTTTTTCTTATGTTATTTACCTAATGGCATTATGTATTTCGAAGAAACAACGTTGTCACCAAGCCTTGTGAAATTTATTACTGAAGTCAGTAGGTAGAAGAATAGAACATCAAGTTTACTTTATTAAAAGTCATCCACTATTTAAAAAAAAATGATTTTATAACAAACAATATTAGTAAGTGCTCGTGAATTTAAACAATATATTTTCATTGTTTACGAGTCGGTTCCTTATCAAAACGAAGCACAAAGTTTCTTGTGACACCTAAATCCGTCGGACAGATTTATTTGCACTAAAAATATAGAGACAAAAGTGGGGCGCTTCGTAAAACTTGACGTGGACAAGTTTTGAGCTGGGTGTACCATCTGCGCTGTAACTTTGTTATTTTTGGAGAATCGTGGAAACTTTAACTGTATAAAATTGGCTTCATTTTAAATTCATTAAGGTAACTCGATAATTTCCCTTTATAGTTTTAGCTTCGTAACGATAAAAGGAAATTCGTAATTCGAATCCCGTATCGAGCGTGTTGCATTCGAAACTTGAATCGTCCAATTGGGTAAGCCAACGCTCGATTGTTATTCAACAGCGGACAGATACGTTTTCCAGTGTTCGGCTTGCAATGCTCCATGAATAGATAACCTTGTCCTATTTACCTAAATACGCGCTGAAACGGAATACGAGTTGTAAAAATTGGTAATTACTCAAGAAGGTGGAAAGAAAGAAAATTATACCTTCTTACTTGAAGCTTCTCTGCAACCCCTATTATAATAATGATAATGAAAATAATTTTACAAAGTTTCAGTATTTTGACATCTTTAATTATGATAAAATATCACGAACCTATACCTAAATTGTAAAAAAATACTGCGAAGCTCATTTAAAAAGTAGGTCATACAGAAATGAGGATACAAACGCTACTGGGCGTGAAAGCTGTTAAGCTTTCTGTAGTGCAGTCGTTAAAATGCTCATTGCAAGCTTTTCACTGGCAAGTAGGGAAAAGAAACATATTTTTCACTAACCTACGACATACGAGTACATACAGGAAACCGCCTTGCCCAGCATTTCTAAGGCTCGTATTTATAAAGCCATCTCAAAATTGAGAGCAATATTGAGTGCGGATTTGACAGGTCATTTTGTATTGGAATGACGTTTCTGATATGAACTCAAACTCGCTGTCACTCTTGAGAGCTGATTATAAATACGGGCCTTAGTTAGTTTTTGGCTTTTTGCAGCTAAATTGTCAGTATCGTGGAAAGCATAGGTAATTTGCTGGTACTTAGCGGAGAACAATTTATATAAAAAGTAAAAAATAAATTTTAACAAAATGAAGATTTTTCCTATGTTCCATGGTTTCATTTCCCTCCAAGTTGGTTTGCACCTTCCGTACAGTTTAAAAGTTCTCTAAAACAAGGTTACACACCAAATAATTCGAATGCACACCTATCTGTGCGTGGAAAATATGACAGGTGAATTCTACAAAGGGCATAGAAGGGACCCCTCAACAAAATTAACTTTTTGGTAGTTTACATTACCCCTTTACAAAACAAACTTGTTCGGCAGATTGACACAAGACCCCGCCGAGATTCGTCACAAAGCCGCGCCTTATTATTCTTTTAACGAACTTGTAATTGGTATTCCGGACCGCCGGAGCTTGCAAAAGAGCGCGGAAACAGCCAACTTTAACTTAATTAACAAGCTGGATTCCGTTTGACTTCGCTACTCAAATGTTTGCCTTCTTTTGTAGGTCGATGGCTAATATACATTTCGTTAGAAACGGAACATCCGATAAAAATATAAAAATTCCCACGGGAGGTCGTATTTTTTGCAAATTATTATCAGAACTTTCCTTGATATCTATTAAGGGGATCCCCGGTGGACGCCAGCGCCCTCATCAGTTAAAAAATCATTAGTCACTGAAAACGCAATTAATCGAAAATCCGGTAGATCAGATTAACAAATAGGTACTAAAGTTTGTTTTCATTTTTGCTCTATAAATTCATGATTCAGTGTTTACAGCAGTTACAGATACCAAAAGTGCTAAGTAACCGTTTTTCGCAAATTTTCCTTCTGTTACTACCAGGAATTATGAAATGCAACTTACCTAATGAGAGAGACCTTCAATCTGAACTACTGGATTTTCGATTAGTTGTGTTTTCAGTAAATTAAATTTTTTTGACTGATGAGGGCGCCACCTGGCTCAGGGAAGCCCCTTAATAATTAATTGTGAAGCAAATTCTTAGAAAAATACACTTTAGCCCTTGTACGTAAAGCCCTCACTTTACTGATTTTCTACATCATGACTTGGGCGAGAATGAAAATATTATATGTTTGTATCGCTTCCAGTGGAATATTTATTCCTGAATCCCGATGCGCTTTCTGACATCAACTTGTGCAACTCACGGAAAATGAAATTAGTTTCGTATTTGATAAAGGAAAACTGGTAAATTGTTAACAAGAATTTCTCTAGCATTAATTCGTTTTAAATTAATTATGGTATACTTTAATTAAGTAATTTAGCTGGATCGTACACTATGCCTGAAAATCGCTTAGGAGAAGAAGAAGTACACTTTTCCTCGTATTTATAGTCAATCGGCTTTTGAGACTGACAGCGAGTTTAACTTTAAGTTCGTTCAGAAATGTCATGTCAATACCAAACGGCCTGTCAAATAAAAACTTAATATCACTCTGAGTATTGAGATGACTCAAGTTAATATTTTTAAAAATTACTTAATTTACTTCTATAATTCCTAACTTGTCACTGGTTCGCAGTTATGAGCCTCGGTTTTATCTGTGATGCGTCTCCTGCCACCAACTTCTGCAACTGACGGCAAATGAAATTAGATCCGTATTTTATAAAGCAACAATTCTGCCGCGGCCATTGCGGAGCTTATTAAATTAGTTATTAGGGGGGCGTTTTATTAGATTTAACTCTTGTGCAAATATGCCGTGTACGTACGTGCTTAGCATTTTTTGCGAACGTTTTATTCAGCGCCCTGTTTCATATCCAGAGAGAGATTGAGAGAGAATTAAATTCCTTAGAAATATAATGTAATCACTGCAATTTTCAAATTCGAAGTAAAAGTAAGATAATTATATTCCCGCGGTGAAAGTTTTGTCAAGTCAAAGATCGTCAAAATAACCATTCAAAACATTTACGAATTTTTAGATGAATTTTCTTTTATAGGTAAAATGCTATATCTACATATTATGCAGAAAAATAGATAGTTTAATAGCTGACCAAACTGCACAGTGTGAACCTACCTATGAAACTGAACAACTTTCCCCAAGAAACACAGGTCGAAATATGAACAAAACAATTGTCCCTCTCATACAAGTGACGTCTGCGGCTCGAGTCATATTTCGATCCGATCTATATGTACCATGGGGAAATTGGTTCAGGTTCATGGGTAAGTTCACACCCCTGGTCAACAAATTTTTTACACCCAGTATAAAAATATTATCTTTCTCGGAAATTGGATGATAGAAAATGGAGAGTGTCTTTTATCGTATCTTTTATTTCAAAATAACTTTCCGCTTCACATCTTCGCCTACGTTGTGTACCTCGTCATAGCATATTTTTCCGAAGGAAAAGAAATATTTTCTTTTCATAAAATACTGTCTATAAATGGAAAATGGCTTTGAACCGTTTTCTTGTTTTATCTTTACAAAATCAAACAAAACATTCATGTACCTACCTACCGTATTTAATTGCAAAATTATTAACATATTTGTATTAATACACAATTTTCTTCATTACCTGTCAATTAAGTAATGCACAGTTGAGAAAGAAATCAAAAGCGGAAGCAGAAATTAAAAGTTAAAAGAGAATTCCAATAATGTAAGGATAATGACTATTGAAGGCTATTATTTTTCCTTGACCACGTGATAGTACTTCAGCAGGTAGGTATACAAATGTAAGTACCTATTTCTAGAGTCCATCCTAGTAAGATACATTTTTTACGACTCAACCACATTCAACATCTAGCCACTCCGTCTTGTCAACGTTTGAGAGAGCTATCCCAAAATAAATTAAATATTTGGCATTAAAATTATTTACACTTTTCCTAAAATAATCATTAGCGTTGAGTTTTGTAACCTACAAAATATAGTAACGTTTAAACAGAAACTTTAACAATACAGTACAGAATAAAATTTATACAAACAGATGGTGTAGAGAATTCAACACTATTCATCGTAAAGTAGACTCAATAATGATCAGTTCCGACACATGTGCTACTGGTAATTAAAGAAATCTCTTCCGGTCATAATGAGCTTTTAAATTGGTACCCAGCGTCAAATACAGAAGCGTTTGCACCGCCTCTGACGGTCTCTGCTAGCAGCGTTTTAATTACCGCACATTTAAGGAGCTGGCACACTGGTGGCGATTCTGTTGTAGACACAACTTAACTTGTTTTAGTTTAGTTTACTCACTTTCTATAATTTGAATAAAATAGAGACTGAAATACAACAGCTTGTTAAAATCCTGGCAAAGTGACGAAACTCGTCTTAAATAAGATGAATAAATAAAATGGCATGCTAGATGGTGTCGTCTTATTCTAAGCGTTAACCGTCTATTTCTGTCTTTATTTTATTCAAATAGAAAGTGACATGACCAAACTAAAATAAGTTAAGTTGTGGCTGCAACAGAATCGGCAGCACTGAACTACTGGCTTGTCTTGGCGAAGGGTTTTTACTTTGCAGTGCTGGCTCGCATTAGAGCTTGTTGCCTACACTTAGTGTAGCGTCAGCAATGGAACGTAAAACCGCCTTCGCTACACCATGCCTCTGCATGCAGGTGCAGTAAGCCGCCTTGTCTCTCTTTCACTTTGTACGAGATTTGTTTAGTTAGAAACAAAATGGGGGACCGGACCGTGATAAGTTAATTAAAATTTCATCTTATTATTTTTTAGCTCCTTTTTATTAGCTTATTTTGGGCCTATTCAAAATATGAAAATAGGTTGTGTTTGGTTATTTCAAAGTAAAAATATTATTACATTTTATTGTGTTGGAGTCTATAAGACAAAAACATCTTTCCGCATGTATCAAAACACATCTCGCGACAACTCAATTCCGCGGCGGAGTCCCATGGGTGACCTTTCAAAGACATAAACAAACAAAATGTTTGTGAACCAACACGGATATACACAATCTCCAATTGAGAAGTTTCTAAGAAAAAGCTGATTTTCTCAAGAGTTCCAAATAGAGCGCTTTCTTTTACGTATGTTTCAATAAATGTTCTTAACTAGTTATTGACGTTTCCTTATAATGCTTATGCGTTGGTGGAAAACGATCGTACGTCAACCCTTTCTGTAGACTAGACCTAAGTATGTCTTCTATGTATGAAAATTACGGTATCATTATTATGCCTTTAAAATTCTAAAAGCTAGTGCGAATATCTAAACCATTTTTGCATGATAAACTCGCAAAATTCTAACACAAAACTTTTATAGTAAAAATATATTTTTAATGCGGGTAAGTGCTCAAGCGTAAAATTAAAGTGAGTTGAAAGTGGGAAGTATGAATACTTAAAACCCCGCAAGTAATCAAAGTTTCAGAATTTTGCGTTATTCTCAGCGAGCTATACAGTCTAGGAGACTTAAACTTTGGATTGGGATAAAACGATCCTCAAAACTTTAAAGTTATTACTAAATATATTTCGTTTTAAAGTTCAAACAAAAACCACAGCATTTACTTATTAGCTGTGGCATTTTGAATTTGCATTGTCTAAAAATAATTCTGCAGATAAACTAACAGCATTGCAGACGGTGGGCAGAGTGATGTTATGAAAATTTACCGACTGTGATACCATATTTAAACCTGAAAACTTTCAAATAAATAAATAATCTTATTTTATGTTAGATTTATGATGCAAATTGCGTCATATTTCTGTTATATACAATGTGATAAAAGAAACATTATGACGTGACATTTCGTGAAAACTTTAAACTAAACTTAACTCAGAGTTTCAAAAAACTCCAAAACATCTCGTAATAAAATAATTATAAAACTGTTTGAAATGATAGTTTAAGTTAAGTCAAATGACTTGCATAAGCACGAAGCACTATATAACAAATTAACTCTAATTCTGCAAATTTGTACTCACTGCAGTCAGGTTATGCAGTAGCATTATGAAATCCACCGCAAAATATCACCGACAAAGCCGCAGCAGGTTCGAGCTTACATTCCATATTCGGCTCCAATTGAAAATCGACAGAAATATATCGGCAATTTTTTTTCATCATACATATAATATTTATACATATAACATTTTTTCATTTTACATATATAACATACATATTATCGCACCCTTATCTAGGAAATGGAATAATAACAAATAGTTACTCTCGATAGTGTTTTCTCGAGACAAGCTGTCCATTTAGTTTTGCATTGCGGCACATTATTGGTTTAAGTTTCGTTTCAAATTGAAAACTTTGGTACCTATTGCGTTTGACATTTAATTTCAAATTCCAATCGCCCGATTGATTTTGACATAATAAAAAATACCTATTTGATTTGTGAATTTCATACCAGTTTTATCCCAATATTTCTTTCATATTGACGTCTAGATTCAAATATTATTGATTAAACAATTACGAGCATAATAACACTGATATTACCTACCTGTATCCCAATTTTAGACCCAGTGACTGTTAAGTGCAGTAAACTTTTCTATGTTTTTTTATGTTGTGAATATAGAAACTACAAATTCGCTCGCTTCGAATCGCTCTCCAGGGTTTACGCCAGTTCGAGTTGCGTCTCGTAATAAATGGTTAACACTGTCATGGCTTAAGGGTTCAATTGATATACCTACTCATTATCATAAACAAGTAAACCTGATCTGCCGAATTGATAAAAGTAGGTAATGCTACTTTGGCTTATTACTTTCAAAACTTGTCTTTCTGTACCAACCAACATAAATGTAGATGTACCTGCCCAAATGCTTGACTTGAATATTATCCTCTGCAAAAATTCAAGTTTTAAGTAGGTATAAGTACCAATTTCATTAAACTGAAATCTACTAAAATCAGTGTTACAAAAGTACCAGAAATGTTGCTTACATTTTACATTCCCAGTTTCTCTCAGACAGTGTTCAACATATTCTGTTACCGTTTTAATGAATGTTGAACTCCTGTCCCGCTCGGGGCTTCACTACAGCAAATATCATGCAATTTGAGCCCTCGTTTACATTTAAAATTATAATTAAAATTACTCCGCTGTGAAGCAGTGTGTGAAATTAGAATTCACTCATGTAAACGCATTCGCTTAAATACAAACAGGAATATGATGTGCAGGATATTAAACTGAAATACGTTTTGATAAACTAAATTTAAAATACTATTCTGCAGTACATGTAAGTAGTTTTTAGGGGATCACATTTCGAATAATAATAAATAGGAATTTATTTTCTTACGTATATAGACCAAGATTTATTTGAACGCACATGTATCTAAAATTCCCATGTCCCTGTATAAGCCTACCTACGGGTCAAAGACCCAACATAAGGGTCAAATACGTGATTTTAAATGTATGTAGGTATGTATGAACTAATCATTGTCTCCAAATTTATACAAAATATTGATGTCTCAAAGAATACGAAAACGTAGAATACATTTCTATTCAAAACAAATCTAACTTTGTTCTTGTTAAGACAGAAAGTTCTTTGTACGTAAGTACGTAAGTATGTTTGTGTACCACAAAATACTCCCAAGATAAATCAACACTCATATCGTCAAAGTGACGTTTATTTTAGTTTATTTTTCTTTTTTTACAGAACTTTAGACTTAGTAATTTGACAAATTCGTATCATTGCTACAACAGCTGTATAAAATAAGAATGACATTTTATAAAATAAAATAACAAAATTGAAAATGTAAAATTTCATTTAAAAAGAAACTAAAAGAAATAATGTTGTATTTTAAAAGATTCTTTGTAATAAATAAAATTAAATATTGATAATTAAATTCACCCGACTTTCACATAAAATATCTTTAACGTATAAAACTCAATACTACTGACTTAAAACTGTCTTTCTTTTGCCATATTGATAAATAACTTTAGTAATTATTAAATTTACGTATTAAACTACCAAATTAGATAAAACTCGACGCAACCGTTTTGGAGTAAAATTAAATCTGTAACTAAATATTTGGATTCGAAATTTACTTTTAACATTTTAAGAGTTTAAAAAATTCATTACAGTATGTGCAAATTTATTTTTCATTTAACTAAGTTTACTGCTTAAATATTTCAAAATTTTAGCAAATAACTTTATTTCTTAAAATATCTTTGAAGCAAACATTGTTCTCTTTTAATAATAATAATTCTTTTGTTACTGAAGTTTATCTCAACCAGAGCGCGTAATAAAGACTCAACAAAAAATGTCTTATCTCCTTTGATGTTTCGTTGAAAAACTTTATCGCAATATCAACAAATTTTGTGACAGATCATAACCTAACAATAAATAAAAATAACACAACATACGACAGTTGCAATTCTGCCAAAAACTTCAACCTTCAAGTAAACAACCCAATTTAAAAACTTGTCCGCACAAAGCAAACTTAGTTGGCACGGAAGTTGACGGCTACAAAAATGCGGCAAACGGTAAAGAATAGAAAGTGGAAGTCACTCTTACCGCGCGTCCTTGGGCCGAGGCGAGCAGCGCCAACAGTAGCACTGAACACGAAAACATCGCGTAGACTGGATCGTAAAGTCGCGTAGCGGGCGGTCTACGCCACCGCGGTATCGTGACTGCCGCAAGCGCTACTACGCCGTAGCGCCGTAGCCGCCGCGCGCTACAGCTACGAGTATTATGTAAACAAAGTATTTGACAACAACTTAAGGGTCGACGCGATATGTTTTGTTTCGTTGTTTGTACTGGAAGTCGAAGGACGATAGAAGCTTTCATTGTGATTGATATAAAACAATATACTAAAATGTTTTGGTGAAGTCGTTTATTTGAAAAAAGGAAAAACAAGTACAAGTACATTAACAGTTTTATTTCTCCACTTACAAATTGAAGCAAAATTAATTGTAGATTGCAATATTGGATACTCTGTAATCTATCATAGAATACGGGTTTAAGTTAAGTAATATTAATGGAGCAATTAACAAATCCCTATCAACCAATTAGTCTAATTGGTCAATTAACGTATTTTATGGTCAAATTGTAATTGCTGAGAAGACAGCGTTATTACATTAAAACGTTCTCATGACTTGTATTTATTTTATAAGTAAGTTTTACTTATTTTTAAAAAGGTAATTACGTTTGTGATCGCTTATTTACACATAATTATAATAAAAAATAATCTACTCATAAGATAATTTATATGTAATACTAAGATTTTATTTATAAAATTCGCTACATTTATTAGAGACATCCCATATCACATATTATTATAACACGTGACAACCTGTCACATATTGAAGTTGTGTACATTTTCAGAATATTTTATGCACATTACATGCAGTTATCAACTGAGTGATTATCTTTAAATTATAATATAAAATAAATTATTTTCAATAATATTCGAATGAATACAATTGAAAAGTAAAATTAAAGGAAGTGCACCAAAGTTCATAATGCACCAAATAAAATTAATTGTTAGTATTATATTTACGAAACATACTGTATAAACAGGTCAGGTAACTGATATCACGACACGATGGGTTAACTGTGTCACGTCTTGATGACATGGCGTCGATAATGTGATCCGTGCTGATGGGGGAAAACCTCGTAGATTTCTTATACGTTGTATAGTATAGAACTCATTTTGTTGAAAAAGGCAAGAAGATTGAATGGTTAAAGTGTGAAACTTCAACGCGCTAATAGTACAAAAATATTTGCGATTGCATTGCTGCACGTGCATAGTAAAAGATAGTTGTTTTTTTTTATAACATAAGTAAGTAGGTATACTTATGCACCAATAAGTAAATACGCCAATGTCTGCAGTGTATATTATTTTATTTACGATGAACCGTATACAGGGTGCTCTGTATGTACGAGTATTGTATGTACAGGTGCCTAACTGATAACAGTATTGGAGCTGTGTCGCGTCGCTTCGCGTCGGTAATGTGATCCGTGCTGACGCGATGGGGAAAAACCTTGCCAATTTCCTGCAACATGGAAATTACCTACCAATTTTGTTGTATGTGAAAAATATGTGTTAAAAACTCAAGTAAGTTAAAATATTAAAATTAAAAAAAAAATACAGAAGTAATTATTCGTTATCATCACTTGATTATTAAGGTTTCAAAAAGGGATTAAAAATCTCCTATGGTAGGTATATTAATAAAAATAGATACTAACTGAAAATCACCTACAATAACGAAAACAATAAATCCATAAGTATTAATGTTCTCAGCAAGTTAAGGCGCTGCGCTCTACTGAAGTTTTTTAATTAATCTGGGAACTTTTCAAGCCCAACCTCAAATACCCTTCCGATGAAACAATTTTAATCACGGCAAAACATTTTATTGCCACGGTGAAACATTCATTATTATATTTTCAACAAAGTTCTAAAGTGAGAGAAATGCCAACATTCTAAATAAAGGTATTTGGTTATTAATAAACGGAATATGAAATTTGGTGGTATCGGAAATATTTCTGAATTGAATAGTCTCATAATACATATTCGTAAATAGGTATTTGTTTCAGTCTGTTTATTATTTTCGACATCCATTCCATTCATGAAAAGCCGATGAGAAGTACCAGTACCATAATTCCCACCGGTCCTTTCAATATTGTCAGCAAACTATGCAAATAAATTGAATCCTTAGAAATTAATCAAACGCTATAGGACTCACCCACTGCGTACGATTTTTACTTTGTTTTGTTTCAAATGTGTGTTTTCATGCGTTGTGAGTCCTATTATTTTAACATTTTCAAAACAATAAACCTATAATCAATAATTATAAAAGTTCGGGTCATAAAAAATATATGATAACATTAAATTGTCATTTTTACTAATATATTTTTAATAATATACTGTGTGAACTCAGTGCTAACTAGAATAGCGTTGATTTATTTTTAAATTTTCCAAAATGGCATTTAGAACATTCATACATACATACATACATACAATCACGCCTTTATCCCTAATGGGGTAGGCAGAGCAAAAACGATCTAAATAAAGTTGTTCCGCCACGTCTGACAAGTTTTGAGGGTTATGAAAATTATGTATACTATTGCTATAGTGATAGGCTGTCAGCCCATCGCCTAAATTGCAATTCTCTGAAACCCTCCAATCCCTTAGCTGGTTTTTACAGCATGCTCATGAGGGATGCAGCTGGCACATCCTATGTTTTTCCATCACTCCCAGTCCAGCATAGAAGTGTAATCTACTATCTCAGAATTTGCGACTCCACAAGGAATTTCGCTTGCTTTCTTCATTTCCCTCACGTTGTTATAATTAGAGTACGTAATATTCCCAAGTCCTGCAAAACGAGAGCAAGTCTCTTAATGAGACGAATAACGAGCGCCCAAGGGGACCTCCCTCTGCTACTTCCCGAGTCCTCTTATTTTTACGGATGGAATTAATAAGAATAAGAATATTTTATTACCAAAAAACATTTCACAATAATAGTTAGATTACCATAAAATTATGTTTAACATAATGATTTTATGTGAAGCAGCGGACCCTGCACTAAGCAAAGCTTGTATCGCAAGGACCTGATATTGATTAACGGTTATAGATTTACCCCAAGACACTAAGCTGTTAAATAAAGCTCTGGTAAGCTACAAATACGTATACCCCGATATTTAAGTTTTCCTTACTGGAAATGTATGACAAGTGATACCATCTGGGGATTTAGGGCTGCGTGCTCTAATACATACTGTTTACTTAGTAGGTAGGTACTAATAATATATATTATTTTATGATTATGACTTTAAATATTTTCCAATTACGTTTACAACTGGAATAGATAGAAATTATAAAATTTCCTTTAACTTCGAGCATAAGAAAGAGTGTTGTGTCTGTGTTTCCTATGTATTTTGTCCTTTGTATCTTTCTGTATACAATAAATGGTTAAATAAATAAAAATAAATAAAGTATTATGAAACATTTCTAAAACTTTAAAGTGCTGTATTTTTCATACCATGGTGTATTTTTTCTACTCCTTTCACTAACGAATGACTTCAGCATGGAAGAGTTTTTTTTTGCCTGCCGAAGCTTGTAATGTAAATGAGGCCTTATATTAATGTTCTGTGAGAATTTCTGTATTAAGGCCGATAACGAAACCTCCATTGGGACCTCCACTTTACTGTGTACGAAATTCTCGCACATCTACATTAATGATCAGATGAGAACTGTATAGTCAGTATCAATCTTTATTACGACAACGTAAGTTAGTTTAGGCATGATTAATCTGGCTGGCTCATTCCCTACTTCTTATATTTCTATGTGGCGTATAACCACTAAGATAAGTTTATGAAATAGGAATAAGCTTATTATAAATATTTTGATTAAAATACTTAGTCGTATTTATAAAGCGATCTCAAGTTTGAGAGCGATATTAAGTATGGATTTGACAGGTCGTTTTGTATTGAAGTGACATTTCTGATACGAACTCAAACTCGCTGTCACTCTTGAGAGCTGATTATAAATACGGGCCTGGAAATACCTATAAGAGTGACCCGACAAAATAAGGTTGCCAAAAAACGTGATAAAAATATAAACGATGCTTCGCGATAGTTTGAATTACGTTCTCTCTCTAATGTGATAGTGTTACATGCATTACTTGTAATAGTGCAATTTTTTACCTACTTTGACCACCAATAAAGCAAAAGGATACTTATCTCTTCCATCTACACTACACAACCATTTACCACGATTCTTGACATAACCAACTCTAACGTAGCAGAAATAATGCTTCCGCATTCATATTCCGGGACTCCACGAAAATGGTAATAACTCAATATCGAGTACGATATGAAGTATGATTACGAATTTCACTCGCAAATAGCTCGCTTTACGGCTTTGGTATATAGTCTCCTTGTTTATCGGCAAGTTTACTGCCGAGATCTCGACGCAAACGAGCGCAGCTCTTGAAAATATTCGGCATTAATTCCGAGCCCCGCGTCGGAATCGAATTAACTTGGATATTAAAATTCATATTTGACCAGGATGATTTTGTAAGTACCGAGATTTCCATCTGTATTAATCTTGGCACTCGCATAAACAAGCCGGAATTATTCGTCTGGAAAGTTGAGATTTCCATTCGCTGTGCTCGTCCTAGCAATCAACTTTTGTTATGCAGTGATTATATTCTGTCAGCGGGAGTTTGCTTGTTACGAACATTCATCTCGACTTACTGAATTTCTCATATTTTTCTGTCAATTTCTTTGGTTTCAGTTTGATCTACACTTTTCTTCAAATTCCTTGTACCCTGTCTTTCAAATGGTTCAATGAAGACGGCGATATATACAATCAGAACAACCCGTTCACATACAACTTGCCGAAATACGACGCCAGGATAGAAGATGCTCCTCATCACGTGTTGGTGTACTATGGTCGGTTGTACTGCTCTGGTAGCCTGGTCAGCAGCCGAGCCGTTGTCACCTGCGCCACGTGTTTCTTCAAGCGATCCAGCGAGACTACGTACGTCAAAGCTGGCTCCAGACATTATATGGATGGTAAATCGTAAGTAATCGCCATCATGTACAGTACGACGAGGATTTAAATAGAGTAATGTTGATGGTGAAGGTCAGTCAGAAGGTCACCGGGAAGCGATGTGATGCACATTTCAGCGTGTGATAAAAATACAAGGCAAAAAGTCGCTGACAGAACCCAAAAATTTGTCGCAGAGGCGTCGAGCGAGCTTTCCATCATTATTATGTACCGCTTCCCAGTGTTAACTGACCCTAGAGACATTTTAGAAAATTTTACTCATTCTTTCCTTTCGTGTTTTTTCAGTCAACGAATTCGTGTAATCGAAGTAAAAACGCACGAGTTTTACCGGCGGCTGAGCCCAGTTGATAATGATATCGCATTGCTTTTTCTAGAAGTGAGTTTCCATCAAAATTATTTTAAATAATATTCTACGTATCTCTATCGTATGACTTTAATATTCTCTGTACGTATAAAATCAGGTAGCTAGGTTACTATTACTAAAAAAGTTTCATAATTAAATGTTTTCAGAAAAACATGAAACTGTCACTGCAAGTAAAGAAAATCCCGCTGGCGGAACCCGAGGTGTCGCTTCGCATGGGCCACGCTATCCGCGTATCCGGGTATGGTGCTGATGTTAGTTCTCCATAAATATTATAAATAAGGGCCTTAGTCTTGTTCACAAAACTGCGATTCCAGCGATGTTTACATACAAAATGTCACCCGATCCGTGAAAGACGTTGCGAATTCGCAAAAGTATCGCATCGCAGTTCTGTGAACAGGGCCTAAAAATTATCTTTCAAACGAACCAACCTAACAAAAGAGGTCTAGTTAGATAATAGATATTTCATAAAACATTGAAGATAAAATGAAAGTGCAATCTCTTATTTGTAACTGTGTGTTTGTAAGTAAATAAATATATTGCCGTAGCTCGCATCAAAAGTTGTAAAAGGTTAACTGTAGTGACATCTAGTAATAGTTGAGAGAAACTCTGTTCAGCCTGTACCGAAACGAGCAGTAGGTATAGTAGGTATTCGGGAACCCGAGAGCGATGAAACTCTACAAGGCTCCCGTTCTGTTTACAGTTTCAGCTATGGAGCATAGATGGCAGTTCGGTGTCATAGATGTGCAGTGTTATAACTCTACTATGTCAAAACTGCACTAATATTTTGATTCATATGATCATTATTTCTAGTGGCTTTTTAGCTAAGGTGCTTCATTTCATAATAGGATAAAATATAAAATATTATAGGTATTGCACATTAGAAATATAGATTATTACAACATCATTACTACATCACTTATAGGTACTTGTATCTTTTACAGAATGTCCTTCCAAGGCTCAGAAACCAGTTGTTGCTGACAACCCTCATGGTCGTGGAAAATTCTGTATGTACAACAGCTTTCGGACATTTGATGTCATTCTCAAGCTATTGTGGTAAACTGTACTTACCAGTAAGTTTTCAATCCACATTTCTTTCTTTGTATTTTCCTTTTTTGGTGTCAGAGTTTTTAAACCATGCGTTGGTCCTCTGATATGGCTTGTGAAACATACGTTTTACTTGTTTACCGGGTTATGTTTTGGTGGCAAAACTTTTATATCCCAACGTTTCGCCGTGATCGTGCTTACGTAAGTTATCCCATTGCACTTTATTTTTTCTGGTAATTACTTACATGGTTTCTCACTTTCTCCCTCTTTTATGAAGCTAGGCGTAAAAACACAGGTCATAAATGGGACTTGAAGTGATTAAATTATGTCTTCTCCATACAAATAACTCAATGACTGGATCATAGACTTATTATTATAAATAGAAAAATTATCTGTTTGTTAGGAGTACCGCTTAAGTGACAATGGTGGCGGTGCAACACTAAGGGACCTTTTGGTAGGAATCCTGGTTTCCGGGGGCACCACCGACAAACCCAATGCGGCCATATTAACCAACGTCTCATACTTCCATAGGTATTGGATTAATACTCTTTTTATTATGATTAAGATTTTTAAATTTTACGGGGTGTAAGGGACATCTTCTCGCTAAATTTATGGAGGTTGTTTAGACAACGAAACTGAACAACTTTTAAGATTATTTTTCCTGTTTCCTGTTTGTAAAAGTAGTTCAGTTTCTTAGACCCCATAGTCAGTTTACGGGAAGCTGTCCCTTACCTCCTAATAAAATATTATCACAAGTGATAAGTACAAAATTTGATCCAATCTTTTTTGTCAAAATTGTTTGATAATACGAAATCGTAACTTTTGATATGCACCGGTTTCGTTAAGCATTTTTTTTAGATATATCACTAACAATTTCATGTCTTTAAACTTATAACTATACTAAAAAATATAGAATATTTAATGTAATTCATTCACCAGGTGGATAGTGCTGAATACTCAACGTTTTCATGAAAAATATTGTAATAATACAATAGGATTCGAAGAAATTGGAAGTGACGAGGACTACGGATTGGCACTACTTTCAAAGAAAAATAAAATTGAAAGAATGCGCAATAAAATAAGAGTAATAGATGACACATATTAAACCGGTTGTTTTTTTTTTTTTTCAAAATCTGGCGATGTCAAAAGCTCAATTAATGTTCGTTAAGGCATTTTCAATGAGCAAATTATATTTATAATTTTCTGATAGTTTTTCACAGTGCTTTTCTAAAAATATGAGAAATAACAAATCAAAAATTCAACCGCAGATAGGATTTTAACCTGCGTCTTTGGAATACCATATCTACTTTTATATATAAGTAGTAAACACTAAACATTAACCTACATAAATAATATGGATAGACTTTATCGAAAACATCTAGGTAATATAAAATAAAATTCATTTAATTTTGATAATAGATCGTTCTAGTAGGTAGCATAATCTGAGAGGTTCTTAAACTAAACTAAAGTAACTAAACTATCATTTTGGGGTCGATTACGTCTAAAAATCTCTTGTTGTGTTGTATTACATAAGTCTTCTTTATAATACTTTTCGATGGTATCATGAATCCATTTCCGGAAATAAAACACGTTGGCGTATACACTAGGTTTGTCCTTTCCGGCACACCCATCACCGTGGGATACAATACCCACCAGCAATCTGCAAAAAAATAAAAATAATAATAATTCTATCATATAAAAAATCCCTTGATTGAGAAGTGACCAAAAAAATAATACTCTCATATAAAAAAAAAAACCTTTGATAGTTGTGACCACAGTAAACATGAGGTTGGGTTTATCAAATCTGTTTTTGAACTCTTTATATACCAACATAGAATGACTCCAACTCGTCATAATTTTTTTTTTATGTTTTAAAAGAGATTAGAGAAGTAATAGTACCAAATATCTTTGTACAAGTAATTTCATCGCAAAATAACTTCAAGTACTCAAATTTCTTACCCATTCCACAACACACCACCACCAGAATCTCCTTTACAGGTATCCTTTTCGCCATCCCCATAGAGGCAAAACATATCTTCTGTGAAGGTCATATCGTGCAAACGACCACATTCATCCCTCGGGACAAACTTCAATTCCGCCATTAAAAGACCCATGTCTGATACTGGTCCGTTATACTAGAAAAAGATAAATATTGACAAAGGGAGATGTAGAATGGAATCAATGACCAAGCTACACAGAAGCAATCCTTTCAAAGTTGTTGTTCCGGATAAAGGAGAGAATAATACTCCACATGATCATGCCCAGGTGGGAGATGTTCCAACATCGGAATAAGCCATTGCTTAAGCATGTTGGAACATCTCCCACCTGGGCATGATCTGCTTTTAAAAATAAATAGGCTGCGGACGTGCGGATTGAAGTTCGACGTAGGAGGGAATATACATTCTCACAATATGGTGGTCATGGATGAACGATGTGATGTTATAGCTTGGAAAGCACATTTGGAAAGCAAGCTTGCCTATTGGCTGTTATTACAGTAGCGAATTCTTTTTTGTGCTTTGCATGTACACTTGGATGCGGGAGAACCTCTACAATACGACCGATATTACTTATTTTATTGAGTTTACATACTTACTAACCTTTATCATGCCCCATCCAGTCACCGTGAAGTTTTTCTCATTTTTATGCATCCATTTGTCGCTGTTCACAATAACTGCCTTCTGCACCCTTGTGCCGAAATTAAAGGGGGCTTCCATGAAGAGAATGGCAATATCGCAAGCAAAAGGCATTGCCTTATTGTAATCTGCATGGACAACCAGTTTTTGAACGTAGTGTACCGAGGATTTTGAGTCGTATTTGTGTCTTGCACCTGCAGAATAAATAAAACTTTAAGAAAACCAATCTTAAAAATCTTTTAATAGGGAAGGGTGCTTGTATTTCTAAAAGCTTGACTTAAATAGATACTTGACTTACCGACATGTATAGTCATATCATACACATCATCGTTCATTTCGAAGCAGTGGGCAGCGGAAAGTACCGCCCAGCTGGACAAAATGGACCCGGCACATAAGGCCCCATAGTTGAACACTATTGCAGCATGAGGGTACTTCTCTATCGGCACTTTTTCCCCTCCCACAATCTTCCCCTCCATTTTAGGCTGTGGGTTCATAAAATTAAATTCGTTACATAATGTTATCCCTATATTAAATAATAATAAAATTAAATTAAGTTTGTTCTCAAATCTAAATGGCAGACGCATGGTTTGGTGGTTAGTTAATAACAGGTAAGCTTAGTCATTAATTTTTATTATTATGGCCGTGATAAGCTAAACCAATTTCACCATATTGCTTAAAGGCCCGGGCTACATTAGTGAAATAGGTATAATACCTTAATAGGTATAATAAAGTATCAAAGTTAAGATGGATAGCAAGTGTATTTTTTTATTTAGACCTAAGTTTTTAGGTCAACAAGCATTTTCATAATGTGCTCGGACAGATAAATTTTGTTTTATTAAAATAAGGCCTTATCTTAATAGGCCAGGAGCAATCACTCAGACCCCCATAGTTAATCCCGAAAAATTGCTACAAGAGATTTTATCCCAATATGACTCTCTTAGTTTCCCCCCCGGCGGAGTTGTGCATAAGTGGGGGGGGGGGGGGGGGGGTACCACACACGATTCCTATCCACATTATCTTAAATGAAGGGGAAAATTAAACAAAATACGAACATGATAATTTTGAAAATTTAATTTCACTTATATAAATCACTTAATATATAAAGACGATTGCCTACTTAAAATAAACTATTATTCAAATGGTTATTTCTGCGTCGATGTCGTTTAGCTATCTTTTTCTTCATTGGCTGACAAAACTCTTTATAATATTTGTTAATAGTGTCTTGGATCCATTTTCGGAAGTAAAAAACGTTCGCATATATGCTAGGCTTGTTTTTACCAGCACATCCATCACCATGAGATACGATACCCACAAGTAATCTGAAATATATGATTTATTTATAATGCAACTATACCAAGGTGCCACATGTAGTATAAAGATAGATTTAGTATTTCCTTTTTGAAATATCTTCTAAAAATATAGAATTACGGCCTCAAGTAGATACTATTGTAACTAATTGTTGAAAATCCTCAAATTCCTTACCCATTCCACAACACACCACCACCGGAATCTCCTTTACAGGAATCCCTTTCGCCATCCCCATAGAGGCAAAACATGTCTTCTGTGAAGGTCATATCGTGCAAACGACCACATTCATCCCTCGGGACAAACTTCAATTCCGCCATCAAAAGACCCATGTCTGATACGGGACCGTTATACTAAAAAAATAAGATTATAATCAAAGTCGAAAGAAAAGTGGATGAAGATGATATAGGTGTTATATGTGCACATGATATCCTGAAACTAGGCGCGGGGCGATGATGTTTGTAAGAAAGCGGGCATACATTGGATGAGAACGGCTAAAAACCGAGCTGAGTGGCGTGGCAGTGGACTGATACAGGCTGATGATGATGATGATGCACAAGTGAGGTGTAATAGATCGAAAAGCACGTGTTTATTACAATTACAACGGCGCATCATTTGTCGTGCCCTGCTCGCTTGCATATGACTAACCTTTATCATACCCCATCCAGTCACCGTGAAGTTTGTCTGACCCTTAAGCATCCACGTGTCACTGTCTACTATAACTGCTTTCTGCACCCTCTTGCCGAAATTAAAGGGGGTTTCTACGAACAGTATAGCGATGTCGCAAGCAAAAGGCATTGCCTCGTTGTATTCTGGATGCATCTCGAGTTTTTGGACGTAGTGAACCTCAGATTTTGAGTCGTATTTGTGTCTTGCACCTAGAGAGTTTGGGCGCTTTTCCACTAGACGGCACGTCAACGGCAACGGCGACGGCACGGTACCGTCGACGATATCGTAGGTGAGATAATGTATGAAAATCAATGAAATTATATGACACGCTTTTCCACTTGACGGCACGGCACCGTCACGGCATGTCATCGATTCCCATAGATATTGTCACGTGATCTCGCCGTGCCGTCGCCGTTGCCGTTGACGTGACGTCTAGTGGAAAAGCGCCCTTTAGGTAAAACTTCCAATAAAATATCTAAACAATCTTTACAGGGTGTTTTGTAGATGGCTGCGTAAACCTCTCGAGGGTTAGCTCAGCCCACGGGAGGTATTTGCACACATCTACCAAAGAGTATGTATATGTCGCAGGGATTTAGTCAAAGACGTTATATTATAATTTATCTTAGGAAATTTATAATCTAACCTAACCTAACCTACCGATAGTTTATAATTTCACTAGTGAAATTATAATATAACGTCTTTGACTAAATCCCTGCGACATATATAGGACACAGGACAGGTTTAGGAAACTTTTAGGTACAACTTACCGACGTGTATTGTCATATCATACACATCATCGTTCGTTTCAAAGCAGTGGGCAGCGGAAAGTACCGCCCAGCTAGACAATATGGACCCAGCACACAATGCTCCGTAGTTGAACACTATTGCAGCAAAGGGGTACCTTTCTATCGGCACCCCTATCCCACCTACAATCTTCCCCTCCATCTTAGACTTCACTAAATGAAATTCGTTACATAATGCAACTTCTATATTAAATAATAAAAATATAAAATTAATTTGGTTCTCGAGTCTAACAGGTAGATGCATGGTTTCGTCGTAAATTAATAACGTACCTAAGTATAGTCATATATTTTTATTATTATGGACGTTATTAGGTAAACCAATTTCATAATATCGCTTTATAGCTGTAATTACACCTTGATTAAAAACTCACTTATATTAATGAACTTCAGTCGAGTGATTTTGAGCAATTTCATACTAATTAAATCAGACGTCACATTTCAGAAGTTGGTAGGTATTATAATTATAAATCATTAACACTTAATATTTTATGTCATGTTTATGTATGAGTTTACGTATGACATTAGCTTTTGCTCTATTTTGTTTAATTTTTGTAGCTTTTTCATTTTCACGATAATTTATCCTTGGACATTTTTATTGTTATTGCAATGTTAAATTTGATATTATAAAATAAATTAAAAAATCATGTAAATTCTTGTAAAGGTCCAAAAAGCCTAGTTCTTAGAAATTTATTTGTTTATTTTTTTATTCATATTATAATATACGTATCATCATCTTCCTAGCCTTTTCCCGTATCTCTCGGGGTCGGCTAACTAATCTAGGTGATTGAACGAGGGTACTGGTTTTTACACAGAGCGACTGCCATCTGACCTCCGCAACCCAGAAGGGAAACCAGACCCAATCCTAGATTAGGTTACACACAACCTTTGAATTTCTTCGTAGGTGTGTGCAGGTTTCCTCACGATGTTTTCCTTCACCGTAAAAGCGCCGAATAAACGTACATATGAAATTCGAAAATCGAAAAACACATTGGTACGTGGTGGGATTCGAACCACGACCTCCTGCACAGAAGGCCGCGGCCCAATCCACTACACCATCCGGGCTATATTATAATATACGTATAACTATTAAAAATAATGCTTAGTTTTAAAGTAAGTGTCGCTTAGTAAAATTTTCCTTAAAAGTAGAGACGGAAAAATTGACTAACCGACAAGCTTTGATTACGAACAGAATTGTCAAACTTGACCAAAGGCAAATTTAGCATTTCACAATTACGACAACCACCAATTTGAAAAAAAAGTGTAATCTCGCGAACTCCAAAATGTCGAAACGACATCAAAAGTCGTCGTAGAAGGACGTGAGTAAGACCAAACAACGCAGAAAAATAAGGTGATTCCAACCATGTATATGTCACTCAATATAAATGTAGCTTGAATAATTTTTCCTTTCCAGCGTCAGCGTATTGTTAACATAGATCAGATTTAATCTTATTTTAACAATAAATAGCTTATTTACCATAGCCTATTTCAACCTTTTTTGGTCATTCATATTCAATAATAATAAAATGCCAATCACATGGTACATATAATATTGTAAGGTCCAGCACATTATGTTTTCAACACGAAATAGCAGATATGTTTCAATACGAAAACTTTACAACACGCAGGATTAGTTCACACCGGGTAGCGACGGTATAGCGCTAGGCCGCGAGAAATATTCGACCTATATTTTTGCATAACAAATAAAGTTCCATATTATAAAACACTTCAGGTCACGTCTCTGTGTGAACTGACCCTAAAAATCTCAAGGACGTAATCCATAATATATTCCTAATAAACACAAAGAAAGATAATTAATTTATTTATACAAATCTACAATCAAACAATAATCTGTTACTTGTTATTTTCTTTATATGAATAAAAATTACTTTCTTTTTTCGTGGAATACTCTTTACCAATCAGAACTATATGATTTGACAGGACTGTCGATGTTGCCATTACAAAAATAAAATTAATCAAGTAAAAAAAAAAATTAACGTCTTCTACGTGTCAGTCCAATGCTGGACGCAAAATAGTGTTTCAATCTATTATTTTTCTTCGGCACTTTGCTGCAGTACAGTTTATAAAACTTGTTTATTTTTTCTTCTATCCATTGCTCGAAGTAAAACACATTAGTAATCAGGACTGCTTTCTCTTGGCTTCCGCAGAAAGATCCTTGTGATATTAATCCCACTACGAGTCTGCAATTTAACAAACGAATCATTCTCTCTAGTATGATAATGATGATAAATCTCTATTTAACGCAGATCCGAATTTTCGTCAATGTAGTGTTTACACTACAGTAGTGGAAACATGAGTTTTTAAAAACAATCCAAGATCTATCTATCCGTCTAGTCTAGATAGACTTTTTCTATATTAAGGTAAAAGAATGGAATTTTAAAGCCACATAATATCAAATTATACGGCGGCGGGCGCCTACTACTATATACCAAGACTGCGCACAATTTCCAGAAGAAGTAATTAAAAAAAATTATACCCGTTCCAGGTGACGGAACCTCCTGAGTCTCCGAAGCAGGCCTCGTTCTTCCAATCACCGAGCAGACAAAATTTGGCCTCATTAAATTTGTCATTATGCGCAACGCACTCTTCGATAGAAACAAAAGACATGCTTGCTTGCAAGAGTATGTCCGATCCGTTGATATTCGTTTGCTACCAAAAAAAGAGAAAAAATTATACGTACCTACCTAATTAACAAAAATTTAGAATTCTACCATCATGATCCTACCTACGTGAAAGTGGAATAAAATCTTTTGGTTCCAAACACGTATAGTGTTCTAAGTATGTGCATAAAACGTGATAAAACTGATTTAAACTTGTGAATTCATTTCAGATAACACCGGCTGATGATTTCATATAAAAATAAATCTTACATTCAAAAAGTATCCCCAACCGACAACGTGGAAATTCTTTTGGGTGTTCGTCATCCAAGATAGATGGTTGACGAGCAGCGCCCTCTGCACGCGCTCCCCGAACTTGAATGCTCGCTGGATGAAGATTAGAGCGATGTCGTGGTGAAATGTCTTGAAGAAATCATACTTCTCATGGAGAATGTAATGCTGGATCCCATACCAATCTGCGGCGTCATCCATCAGGGTAGCAGCTCCTGTAAAATATCTTTTATTTCCTTTAACATGCTGTATATAAACAATAATAAGAATTGGAAAAGTAAAAAAGAAAAATGAATGTGACTACTAATTAATACTGGCAGCAATGTGTTTTAGGTTTATCAAAATAATGATCAAATTAAGTAGAGATTACTGATTTGAGAAGTAATCTTCTGTGGTAAAGACATAGTTTTTCATAATCTCTACATTTTTCATACTTCTTTCAAAGGTTCGTAAATGTTCAAAATAAGAAATCGAGTTTACGAGTATATTTTTGTTGAATGTGTTGTTCTTGTTACTTACCAGCTATTATGTGCATCAGGGTCATGTCCCGATTCAAATCAAAACAATGAGCAGCTGTAAATAGTGTCCAGCTGTTGATAATGGTGCCTCCACACATGATGTAACTGTTGGCGAACTGAACGTTGTGAGGAAAATGTTTCGACGCCAGTTGGACACCAACTAGCCTTTCACCTAACTCAGAAAAAAAAGGAGATTCAACATCGTTAAATAGTGAACTCTTTGAACTACAAACACGAACTACTAAACTGAATATAAATAACCCAGCATTACATAGCTTTAGTTGTAGCATATTCTTGACAATTAAAATGAAACTCGTGTCCATAAAGGTCAAAAGTTGCCATGATTTACGAAACATTTGCATGATTGCATGTTTACGACCAAATCTAGATGAGAATGAAAATTAGAGTATGTTTTACGATTCCTTTGCTATTTAAGAAACGTGTAGGGGTACGACTTACTAACCAGATAGAATACCACATAATTAGTATTCCAGGCATTTCTTTTTTAAATTTCTTGTTGTGACTTTATAGTTTGTGATTATGTGACATCAATATGCAGATTTTCGTAATATATGCTCCAGATTTTCCCTTAACCTCCTAAGTCCTGGACGTTTTGATCACTTAACAATAGCGTGACATCTATGTTGAGGTTACACACTTAAGTTCAACATAATCACGATTCAAATATACTTAATTCGTTACAGAATGTTTTATGAGCTAATCAAACAATGTTTCTTGCTATTTTTCATATAACTAGCTTTATTTAGTATACTATTTTAGTAATCACCAGGAATAGTACCGTGGTGATAGCAGTACTTGTAGTAGAGTTTATTAGAAGATAGTTCGATCCAGGGCCTAAGGTAGTACACGTTGACGTAAATTCCTGGTTTTTCCTCGCATTGAACGTCGTGTGAGGCGAGGCCTACAACATAACTGAAAAAATAAAATAGTTTTATTCTTAACTCTTTAATTATTTTGTGCATGGAACGGACATAATATGTGTCCGACTGTAGTTATACCATTCACTGCATTAATTGCAATTTATAGTTCCGATTCAGTTTTAACAATAGATTTTGATAATCCTCTTTTAGTTTATACTCCATACGTTCAGGTTCATCAGTTGAAAAATAACAATTGTAGACTTACACATTTAGCGCAAAAATCCGCCATATCGTTTTTTTTTCAACTATGTAAGGACACTCGAGTGTCTAAAATGAATGAAACGATAGCCTAATTGTCGAAATATATCCTGCCGTTTTGAAGATAACGATAAAGAAATGTGCAAACATACATACTTATACATATAGGATACGCGTAAAAAATGTAACCTTTCCTTGACAGTCGGGTAAAAGTAAACTTACTTATCAAGCATAGCAGCGCTGCCAGAATCCCCTCGGCAGAACGCGCGCTCTCCATCTCCAAACAAACAGAACATGTCTGGTGACATTGTAGCGAGCGTATCTGCCTTGCAATCTTGATAATGAACGTAATGCAGCTCGACGCTTTGCAAGGGTCTTGAAGAGTTTTTGCCATGCTGAAACAAGAAATGATTATTTTCTTAGAATTCAATTAAACTACTCAAAACACTGGTGCACTGGTAGAATCGAGGTGACGGCGAGGCGTAGGCGAACAGATTTTCTATAGTTTACGTCGGCGTAACGCAGCTTCAAACCTGCAGTTGTCGCGGTGACATGAATTTCCATAGAAAATCTGTTAGCCGCTGCCTCGGCACCGCCTCGACTCTTCCAGTATGCCATGCCATAAGGTTTACTGTTGTTATGGCTCTGAAGTGATTCTGTAACGAAAAGTACACCATAAAATAAAGCAGAAATATGATAAAATACACTTTACTCACAATCACCTCCGCAAAACCTGAGACCTTGAATACGGTCCCACCTTTCATCCAATCCCTGTGATTGACGAGAAGAGCCTTCTGCACGGACGGTTTGTATTTAAACAGCCCGTCGATAATAAGCAGAGCGGCATCGTTGGAAAACCTGGAATCATCATCATTAACCCATTTATTTGGGGTCTACGTCTTCTTCTTCCATTCATCCCTGTCAGCCGTCAGTTAAATACTCACACCCGTTCTAGCCATATTAGCTTTCACGCAATCCATCTATCTTTTCTTTGGTCGTCCTCTCCCGGTGATAAAATCTGTAGCTCATAAATTACAGTACTTTTCAAGCTACACATAAGGAGTAAAAATGCACAGAGAAGTGTCAAAATCTAAGGAAGAATCTCACCTGATAGGATTGTCGTATTCCTTATGTATTATGAAGTCCCACACTTTGTACACATCTGCAGCTGGATCAAACAGGTAGCGGGCGCCTACAAATAACAAGAAATGGGATCACTACTCGACAGAAGTAGACGACGAGAAGAAGTATCAATTTTATGATACTTAGGCCCGTATTTATAATCAGCCCTCAAGAGTGACAGCGAGTTTGAGTTCGTATCAGAAACGTCATTCCTGTACAAAATCACCTGTCAAATCCGCACTTAATATTGCTCTCAATCTTGAAATAGCTTTATAAATACGAGCCTTATTGATGTTTATTAATTTACCTACCTGCAAACACTCTCATATCAGGCAAATTCTTATTAGTATCAAGACAATGCGCACAGGTCAAAACTATTGCATTAGATATAATGACACCCCCGCACAACCCTTTGTAGTTCAAAAATAGTATGTTGTAGGGTGCATCCACATTTTTCTGAGGCGTACCCCCGTAAAGCAGTTTACTGTGCATATTTGCCAACAAGTGGTCGATGTGGAGTGAAAAATTCGTCACTTCACCCACATCTTTTAAACGACAGTTCGTGTATCCAAAGTTCAATAAAAATGCACAAACATACACACTCCACATTATCTGAATCTTAATACCTACTGAACGTTCAAACTTTTAGAGTGCTAATTAATAGACATTTAAAGCTAAAATTATTTGTGCCTTTAATGGCTTTCTGTACCAGTAATGGTTTTAGGTCAGTATATTTCAACGACAGAATGCAGTAGGTACACAAAACTATGCACTCGTCTCGCTACCTGATACAAAGACAAGAAAATATATCGTCAACAACATTAATTTTGGGGACATCATTTCCTTTCACTCTACCTACCTACAAGGATAAATTGACCACGTTAGATTAGGATTATGAAAACACCAAATGAAAATATGACGTTAAAAACATTTATTTATTTCGTCTTTGATTAATAAAACAAATCCCACAAATTACTCTATTTTAGTGGCATAAATATTTTAATAGTCACCAATATGTGTTTGATGAAAATAGCAGTAATCATAATATAGTGCTTTTGCGGCTTTGTCGATCCAGCGCCGGAGGTAATACACGTTGATGTATATTCCCGGGTATTTACCGCAGGCTCCGCCATGGGACACTATACCCACCACCGTACTAAAAAGAAAAAAAAAGGCCTGTCAAATTACTTAGCATGGGCATAATTTTAAAACAGAATTAGAGTTTGACAATCCAGTTTCTAGCACAGACCCACGGTTACTTCGCTTCGATTTCGACGACAGGTTTTAGTATGGATCTCTCTTCTGGTATCACACCTGACGGGCTAGCAACGGGACTATTCACTGTAGCAAACGCCAATGTGCGACTAAAAAAATCTACTTGAAATTAGTTAAGTGAAACGCCCGCCCTCCGGGTCACAAATTCAAGGTGATGGACAGAGCCGTAACGCACTGAATTAGCGCAGGATGAATGAAATGGCGTCTGGTCACAGGAACAACATGCGACCCCCAGATGCCCGTTAGGCTGAAAGGGAAAATCTATAAGAACGTCATAAGACCTGTCGTCATGTATGGATCAGAGTGTTAGGCTATGGAAGCGATATGTTGGGAGAAGACAACCAAAGAAAAGATAAATGGACTGTGTGAAAGATGATATATCTAGATTGGGTGTCAATGTTGAACTGACGGCTGACAGGGATGAATGGAAGAAGAAAACGTTCTGCGCCGACCCCAAGTAAATGGGATAAGGGCAAGCAAATGATGATGAAACGCCCGCCCACCCGCTAATAAATGCACATGCACAGGCAAATGGTGCAGGTGCATTGCTTGTGCATGTGCTTTTATCTGTGGACGGGCGAGCGGTGCATTTAACTAGTTGCATAACATACCATCATTTGTGTGAAAGTAGCTAAATATTTTATCTATTTTATGTTATGAGAGACTTCTGCAAAATAAGGACTGATTCTATAAATTACTTAAAAATATGTGCCATCCAGATCGCATCGCGTGAATGTTTGCTTCAGAGAATGTCCTATGGCCAAGTTATTATTATGTACTAATACACTAACTAACCCGTTCCATACAGCACCACCCCCGGAGTCCCCTCTACATGTAGCTCGTTCCCCATCCTCCCTCATACAAAACATGTCTGGTGACACCGGGCCCCCCGCTATCTTCTTGCACTGGCTGTGCGTCAGGAAACTTAGCTCTAAACTTTGCAAGCCCATTGATGAGAGTTTGTCTTCACCGTGCTGGAAGAAAAGTCATAATATTGTACTTAGTGCACACAGTACATACTTAGGCCCGTATTTATAATCAGCCCTCAAGAGTGACAGCAAGTTTGAGTTTGTATCAGAAATGTCATTCCAGTACAAAATTACCTGTCAAATCCGCACTCAATATCGCTCTCAATCTTGAGATCGCTTTATAAATACGAGCCTTAGTGTTTGGGGTGGGATGGGATCTACCTTCTAGAGGTCCACCCCGGGTAACGGCAACACAGGCTTGCCTGTGAATAAGTCCGGCTGTACGATTCCAACTGCGGTGGTAGGCTCAGCAAGGGGTCGCCTGGCTTGCTACCACCCTCTCACCGGAGTCCGGCACCAAACAGCTTGCTGTGTTCCGTCGGTGCGTGAGAATGCCAGTGCCTTAACAGGTATCTTCTGGGTTTGCTCGCTCCATCGTCGACTCTGTCACGGTCATCCCTGGCCTAGTGTAACAAAAACACAACTACAGAGATGCTAAACTTATAATATTTTAAATTCTTCTGGTCGAGTGGGTTTCGACTCGAGTCGATCGACCAAATAAAATAAACGATATTTTAAATTGTCACAACGCGATCTAAGGTCATCTTTGACGGTAATATGAAGAAGACAAAGTTACAAAACACAATACGTAATTTGACGTGTACTAGCGTACAGCTATGACGCTTTGACACCAATTTTTGACAGATATTCTGTAGATAACATTTGTGAGAGTAAGTTCAAGTAAAACATAGTAGCACTATTTGAGTAAAACTTAAAGATTCTACTTGATGACTAAATATAAGATTTAATATTAATTTTACTTACAACAGTCTCTCCCCAACCTGAAACCTTCATTACAGTCCCATCTTTCATCCAACGTTTGTGATTGACTAGTTGAGCCTTTTGCACGGTGGACTTAAATTTGAATCGGTCATGGATTATAAGCAGGGCTGCGTCATGGGCAAACCTAGAAAAAATATATGTGTGAGCTAACTAGGTATTTTCACAAGTGAGGTAACCCTTTGATTATCTAACCTAAAACTCTCAAAGGCAAAGCAACTTTCTCAAAATTTGGTCTTTACCAAAATGATAAGATAATTATGTGTATGGTTATCTACTGAAAGATTTTCCTACTATTTTTTGAGAGTCTTGAGTATGGTTCTATACCGATCGAAAACTGTTCTTCCGTTATTTAACTAACACTTTTTTTTTTTAGTATTAGGTAGGTTCTCTGATAAAAAAATATAAGAAATAATATATGAACCCTATTTTAAGTAAAGGTGCGTCCTCACTGGGGGCATTCGTTTACGAGCAACATGAGCAGAGCACGCATAGTAATAAGCATATCTATGTAATAAGCATTGGCGTCTATAGAGAATCTATGCGCGGGCGCATGTTGCTCGCGAACGGTTGCTCTCAGTGTCGATGCACTTTTGTACGACAAATTGGTACCGATGGGGTTCCCTACTTGAAATCGAATGACGTATGATCAAACATCAAAAGCGCGTAGACGTCAAATCGATTGTCTACGAGACCTATGAACCGCGAGCTCTATAGTTGGCTACATCGATGCATTAAAATCTCTAAAATAAAAACCTCTTCCTCGAACGATCACTAAAGCTAAACCGGATGTAAACTAAATATGAATAAACCTGATGGGTCTGTTATAGTCCTCGTGTACAAGAAATCCCCACACCATGTGCACATCAGCGGTCTGATCAAAGAGATAGCGGGAGCCTGAAAAATATATCAGGGAATCGTCAAGAATTTTTAGTTCAAGAAACTCAAATTATAAAGTGATTTTTTTGGCAATTTAGGTGTGTTTATTTTATAATCTACTTAATAACCGACAAATGACGTCGATTTCAAAATGGTATTCAAATTAATTGGATACTGCTATTTATTCGGTGAAAGCACGACTTAACTAAATTTTAACTAAAATTATTGCCGTCCTTTGCTTTGGATTACAGGTGACCTGACCATTTTTGTCAAGATGTAGTTATTTGGCTTTAAGAGGCTGAATTGTCCCTTTTATTACTATTATATAAATCGGTAATTTGTTCAACTTCTGCATAATTTTCTCGTAATTCGTCTTTGTTACTTGATTTTGATTTATTGTTTTTTTTTATTCGAAATGGGTTTGCTCTCGACCTTAGACAATTGGTCAGGGATGACCGTGTCAGAGTCGACGATGGAGCGAGTCCAGAAGATGCCTGTTGGCACTGGCATAATCTCACGCACCGACGGAACACAGCAAGCTGTTTGGCGCCAGAGGGTGGTGGTCGCGAGCCAGGCGGCCCCTTGCGGAGCCTACCATCGCTTTGTTGGGATCATTCAGCCGGACTTATTCACAGGCAAGCCTGTGCTGCCGTTGCCCGTTTCGTTGTTGATTTAACTTCTTTCGTATAACTATTTGGGTACAGTTTGTGACCATAGCAGTACAAAAATAGGTATATGCTCAATGTACAAAATTATGTTTTATCATAATGTTTGACCTACCTGCATAAACTCTCATATCTAGCATATTTTTATTAGAATCAAAACAGTGAGCACTAGTCAGGGCAATCATGTTAGAAATAATGACGCCACCACACACTGCTAAATAATTCACCAATAATATATTGTGAGGAAAATCGTAATTGTTAGCAGGACTACCCCCAAAAATTAAGGGGTCATAGCTTAATTTGATCCTTGGAGGGGGTTTGCGCACATTAGGGTCTAAGACTACAGTGTCCATGAAAACTGAAAAATTCGTCACTTCACCCATATCTCTTAGTCGACAGAACGAAAAACCTATTTCTAATATTAATATAAAAATATGCAAATTCTGCATTTAATCAAATCTGAATACTACTACTGAATACAGAAATTAGTTTTTTACGAGAACGACTAATCAATTCGATTGCATGTTTTACGGCAATACCAGTGACGGCTTAAGGAAGCTACTAACATCATCACGGGAAAATTCTACAGATATGATAGAATCATTTGAGATAATATTAAATAACAATTTGAGCAAACGTACAAATATAATACACTAAGGACTAGAGGATAGTGTTACAAATATATCACAGAATAAAAGGCTGTCGGAATAATTTAAAGTCAAATTTAAAGTCTCGCGTTTTCTTACATTTTAATAAAACTATTTTTAACGGATTTAAGTTGTGTTAAATTTATTTTCTTATTTTATTTATTTATTATAATACTCGTGAAAGTCATATATTTAAAGTTTATGACAATGGTGACCTTTATTATAAAAAAAATATTTGCATCATAAACGGCCTATACTTTTTTATTAAACTAAATAAGAACATAATAATTTAAGACCATATCTAATGCATCGTTTTGTGATAAGGTAACTACTTTGAGTCAAATATTAATTAAAGACTTTGATATAGGTAGCTGTTCACTTGTAATCAAATCACCCATAAATTCCAATACACGAGTAAAAAGTAATACCAGTTACGAATTCAGGGAGGAATTTCTGACCGAATTCATACATTTAAATATAATATATAATAAAAATATTAAAATTATTTAATAGCTTATTTTATTTTTATAATAATATTATTTGTACGAGTATATAGAGTTTAAAAGGCTGATGATGATGTAGAGTTTAAAATAATTCATCGCCTAGCTGTTACATACAACAATAAAGACACGTTTAATATTAAACATCAACACGAGTTCCTCAGTTAATTGAGGTCGAGTAAAACAACACTTTCTCATAATAGGGTAGCGGCTACCAAAACTTCGCTGTGTGTTGATTTTACTCCAAAATATACATTTAATTCTGAAATAGAAATGGAAAGATTATTCTGAAACACCTATAAAACTGACTTTTGTATTTAGGTATAGGGCATCCGTCAAGCACAATTATTGGTTCATTTAAGTAAGTAAGCTAGCTCCATAGCTAAAACCCAGGAGTGTCGAGTGAAACTTGCTTCTACTCTACATATAGAAAAACTTGACACTAGGTACTACTTAAGTACAAAGCGACGCAACCAACATTGGCGTAGCAGAAACCCGTGTAGGCGTTCCTGTGCAAGCCCTAGGTATTGTAGCTCTTTGCTACGACTGCTACGCCGTAGCAAAAATTAACCAAACCCTAACGAATAAAAAATGAAAATGTATCTGATAAGAACCCCTTATAATGCTATTGGGATGGTTGCCAAACATATAAAATCAAACTCTAAAGCAAACTAAGTAAAATACTCCTATGGTGCATGTTTTAAAATGGGGTTGGCAATATAAATACATTTGTGCGATTGGACAAAATGTTGAGAATATTCAAATCAGTTCTAACTGTTACTTCCATATTGAACAGGTAGCTATATCCTCTCTTTCTGGTTTAGGTAGGTACTTAAATAGAAGAGATTTTTTAAGAATTTCAGTGTAGCAATTTATTATGATGGTTAGGTAAACCCAACACAAACATAAATCTGAAAATCCTCTCAAAACAGAATTTAATAATTAAAAGTACTCTTCCGATAGAAGATATAGGCGTGATTTTTATGTACTTATGCATGTTCCTGCTTACAAGATAGATTTTTACACTGAAATGTTTAATTAATTCTGTTAAGAAGCTCACTTCCTAACACATAAGCAAACGAGTTGTTTCTCTTATCATGAGACCCAGTATTTATTCCAGCAGCGCCATCTTACAACCGCGGCGCTTTCCCGTACTATTGACGCTTTCCCTAATATCTTGGCAGGGCGCCTCCGCCCACAAGCGAGAGGCTCGAAGGCCGGCAGTCGCCCACAGTCGGTCGCGCACAGCGCCGCCCGCGGGCCTCCCGCGTAACACATAACCTCTAAAACCCAAAACAAACTTCCCTTTTACCCTTCTACTCTTCCTCACCCTCCTAACTATCCTCGTAATAAACTAGTGTTTATAAAATAAACAAGTATTTTGTAGCGTCTAAATATAATTAGTGCACGAAGTTTCGAACGATTTTGGCAAGTAAATGGGCCGAAGAAACCAAAACAAAGGTGTATATCGATTCAGTGGGTTCAGCTGAGCTGTAATACAAGAAACCAAGGGTCGGCCTGGGTACGTCAAACAAGGTACGTCACATTTATCTTCATATAAATTGTTTAAAAAGCGTTAAATAAAATAATAATTTGTTAGGACTGACCGTATTATAAGCGTGTTTTGTTAACTTATCTCATGTAATTTTAAAAGAAAACTAATGTAATAAAGAACAAAGCGACTGAAATCACAAGCTACATAAATTGGATGTGATTGCCAAAAATAACATACCAACTTGTACATACATTCTTTGATGAATTTTGTAAATGTAAACATTTGTACCTATTTTTGTCTTATAATATGTGTACATTTAAACGTTGAAAATTTCCACTCATAAAGTAATCCAGATTCTTAATCTTCGACTATAAAACATCAGTGAAATACGTATATTTTCACACAATAATTTGTTATCTGCTAACTAAGTCCACGTGGGCGGGTGAAAACAACTGGATAAATTATCGTGCATATTCAGAATACTAAATTAGCACAATAAATTATGTTATTTATTATCAGTATGTATATGCAATTAATAGAAAACCCCAGTCTCTATATTTTAGCACCGCGTGCCAACATTATTTGAAGGATGGTTCAAAACTTTTGTAAAAACATTAACTCGTTAAATTACTTCTAGTTCTATTAGTTAATTAGTGAAATCAGTAGTTGATCTATCAGTTTAAAAAACTATCACTGAATTCGAATAGTACCTGAAGCTCAAATATTTGCTCTACATTTCCTACTTAAGTAAGTTTCAGTTTGTATGTTTTCCTAGTCACTGCAGTAGAGCGGTCACGTGAGTCCATTCAGCCCCGCTGCACCCTCACGTGATTGCAGAGGTTATGTTATTGACGTACACTATACACTGTAGGTACCTGCTCCTCGCTGAAATAGGATAGGGGTAGTTTTTATTTAAGAGGCAGTGGAGTTACTGGCACCAGAATTCTACGGAACAATCCACGTATGTTCTAAAGGTGAATGTACTTTGTCGGCCTAAAAGTGTTTACCTATACTGCGTATTTTTGTCCTAAGTATACCTATTGTTTTTAAATTTCGTGGTAGGTAAGTACTACCTTCTCGATTGACCACTGATTTGATTACCTGTGCACACCATAAATAAACAAAATCAATATCGGAAAACGTGTTGTATCTTTAATCCAATCTGTCCATAGGCTTTCTATAATGACGTCGGTGGCCTAAAAACATGAACTTGAAAAACTGCTCCACAAACACGTCCATTGTCTTTGAAGGCACCTATTTTCGGGAGAAGTATGTGTGTAAAAAAAAATATGTCCATAAAATCTTGTGCAGGCTAAAACATAAAAACATGTAGTAGAGGCTGATTACTCGCGATCAAAGCCCTGCACTTCTTCTGAACCAAAATAAAGCTATGGATGTAAAGTTTTTGCGCATTCTTTCATCATATAAACTTTTTAGGTACGTCTCTGTCGCTCCCGACCTAGACTGGAGTCTAGAGCAAACCCATTTCTAATTTTAAAAAACTATAACCGACACTAAGTTATCGCTAATTTTTTCATTACATGCAATTCTCTGTATACTTTCACCACGTTTGTATTAAGTTGTAAAAACGTGCCATCTAGATAGTGCACACAGCCAATGAGTAGAGAGCCGTCGCGTAAACAATTTCATTTTAGAAGGGTGGGTGCCAGTCAACCGATTATAATCGAGTTACTAGCTGGCTTGCTCGCTTCATCCATTGGGGATGTTTCTCTATGAAAATGAAGTGTAAATATTTGGTAGGTTTTTTTTTTGTAATAAAAAACTAGGCAGCTTTTCTCTACATCAAATGTGACCAGAAAGATTCTATCCGAAATAAATGTTCGCAGTGGACTGTTCTGCCTGATGTAGCGAAATGGTCCATGTTTCGAAAACTTACCTACACTACGCTCCTCATCCAGAGCAGTAATTCCGAAGGCTTTTAAAGAATTTACTTACAAAGTACCCAGGTTACATCAATCTAATGCTATTTACTCACACCGAATGACACGGTGTACCTATTATGTTCTTAAACGCCTGATACAAAAGGGATTACATACAATCGACTTACTACTCAGAAGAGCGGGCGCCTCAGTCCATGTAATCAGTTTTCTTGTTCACTTAATCGGCGTTAATAATGGAATGTTTTGTGCGCGGTTTATTATGTTTCACTCAAAAAGGAACTTCCTTTTACGTCAGAGAGTTCATCAATCATTTCCGTGCACAATAACATTATATTTTGTAAACTATATGTTCAAAATAAGGTTAAGTTGTTTAATTATTTATGGTTTTCTACAAACATTTAGTCATCGATCACCATTTCATTTTGGTATTCATTGAAATAGCTTTTTAGGTACATGATTTATCATTAAGATTTAGAAGTTCGTAAATTTTTCTTTCCTTTTACCACTGCAGAGTCATTCAAAAATTTATTTCAAGGGCTTCAGGAAGAAGATTGAATTTTAAAAAAAAATTTAGAAATCTTGGTAATTTATAGCAAAAGCAAGGTAGTAATTCCTTAAATTTAAAGAAATTAAGTAAAACATTTAACGTTTTAAACAGTTTGTTTTGCTCTATTATAGTCAGGCACTTTTTTGATAAAACAAAATGTTTTTTGATATTCCAGTATTCGCATTCGTGTAGGTGTAGGTAGGTAGATGTTTTCTCATTTTTGCTGCCTACTACCAACGAAGTAAAAGGGCCCTTTTACTTATTATATCTATATATATATATATTTTATTATATCTTTGCCTACTACCTACTAAATATACTATAAACGGTTGTTCCACAGATTTATTATTCTTAAATTCTTGCTCTTGGTATCAGAAAAGAAAATAAATAAATATCATCGCTTTTAAGTAATAAATAAAATGTTACGATTATGACTGTGTACAAATATTTAAAATGCATAAAGCAAATTACTTTCGTGCACAAAAAAAAAATGTTTTATCAGCATAACAAATGAGTACAGATCGCGCCAAACTACTAGTCCGCTCTGAATACAGCGCGAACTGACGCAATAACAAAAAATCGGGGGGCAACTTAAGAGGGGACTAGAAGTTCGACGCGATCTGTACATCACTTTATTACGATTTCTGCGAAAAAAAAAACAATGACGGGGAAAGAATGGTTCATGGCCGCACGTGTATGGGATGGACACTTTTTATTAGCCCTAAAGTCTTTAGAAATTTGGAAGACATCTGGCTTAAACAAAATGAATTGTTTAACGACCATATTGAAAACATAAAACAACTCCTACCCAACGTCTCTGGTAGTAAATATTTGCATATTCTGGAATAGCACCAAATGAATTCATGCCAAGATGAGAAAACGCGAATTCAAAAACAGATTCAAATGTTCAGTACGTTTATTATTTACAACTTCTAACAACATAATTTCAGATCTATAAATAAATATTAAAATGAACTTTTCAACAATTTACATCAAATAGGTATATAATTCTGTTTTTATAGCTCCCATTTATCTCGTTCTTGCTCGCTATATTGTACACCATTAGGTACCTGCGCTTTCCAATCATAGACCAGTCGGCCTCAACACAGTTCTGACTGACTACTAGGCTCGCACCAGCACTAGTTATTATGAACCCTGGCTCTGCGACACCAGAGCAAAGTAATTTTCCACCATATTTCTTCAAACTTTCAACTAAAATCGCGACAAAGCGTGAATACGACAATAATTCAGCTATCCATTGAATTTACCAGAAATTACAGGTCTAATTTAAATTAATTCTATGTTTTATGCCGATTTACATACTGAGAGAACAAGAAAGAAACCAGTAACAAAAGTAGGTAGGTACTTAGGTACTATTCCGGTTGCAGACCAAGGGCGTTCATTTGCAGCGCCAGCCTTTTACTAATGCGTTGTTCATACAGCCCCATAGAGCCTTTTAAGCTCTCGACAAGACTCAGAAGAAACGGGCTTTTAGATTTCCTCTTTCACTTCAAAAATTTCTAGGACTTAGTAACAATTCCGTATCTTCGAACAAAGGTTAAGTAGCAATGCGTTTAAATTTCTTTTTCGAAACACAAACTGAACTTCAAAGCCTCTTAAATTTTTAATTTATTACCTTTCTGATTCTGACCCTTTTGCCCTCAAAGACAAAGTGCTTACAATACCTAACCATTTTTTTTTTATTAAATCGAATTGTATCTAATATTTAAGACAAAAAAAAAAATTTTGCAATGATTTCGTGCTAGTCAAGAGTACCTATTGGATACAATAAAATTGAATAAAATTATTATCTTACCTTGGACTCAAATTTATCGAGGCAAGGCAAAATAAATATACTAAGTAATTTATGAGATCCAATTTCAACAGTCAAATAAAGTGGAACTCTGTACACTTTGAATTATTATTTTAATTGCTTATGTGTCTCTGTTAAAAAATACATAGACAATAATAGTGATATTTTGTAACTCCAGCGACTACCAGAAAACCTGATTATTAGAAAAGAAATAAAGTAGACTACTGAAAAACAGCACTCTTAACGTATCGAGAAATGCACTCTTTACACATTTGAATAAAAAAACTGAATAATTTTAACTGCCTCCGTGGTCTAGTGGTCTGAGCCATCGGATCCGGAGGTCCTGGGTTTGATTCCCAGGGGGGGACAAAGTCGATTAAAATTCTCTCCAGTTTGGTTAGGACAATGCAGGCTGAATCACCTGATTGTCTAAAAGAAAAAAGATTCCGTGCTTCGGAGGGAACGTTAAGCCGTCGGTTCCGGTCGCTGTCTTTGATAGTGGTCGTTACACAAACCCTGTCAGAGGCCTATTAGCTACGCTATTAGGTGATTTAAAAACTCTGAGACTAGAGTTCATCGGGTCGATCAACTCGAAATCTACACATTATTTAAATAATAACCGCTGTGATACTCGTTCTATGTTTACACATGGAAATTATAAAACGATTAATGCGCATTAAGCTTATTTGATTTCAATTGCCAGTTCAAATATCAATATAATATTAATAGCTATCAATTTTATTATTAAACCTATTAGATTACAATTTAATTCAGTTATAGATAATGCATATTACAGAGAACAAAGAACATAGTAGGGTACTATATCCAACGTAACTTTACAATATACCTAGACACCGAAAATATATACAAAATATGATATTTTTACCACCGCATGCGCCTTTGTTAGAGTGAGACTAAAAAACGGAGATCCTATGAGACAATCACATCAACTTTTAATGGAATGGCGTTTCTAGACGCTTTTATGTCGTTAAACTTACACCCAGTATAAACAAACATGTAAAGTGGGTACAATATGTCACTGACACACCTTTATCCAAATCTGACAGCTTCACACTTGAAGCTGTCACAAACGTGGCTAGATTTAATTCGGTAGATTGTGCTCCCAGTATTCCTTATGTATGTGACATATACACACAACATGACATGTCTGATAAATACATTGAACACAAATAAGATAACACAATATTTAAATACATAATACCTAAAATAGCACACTATCATATCTATTATTGAACAAGAATTATTAATAGAGGAAGAAACACACTAAATCTTCTTATTATTATGTTTCCTTTGTGAAAGAGAATGTTTTTATTTTTACTATTTCTTCTACTTTACCTTTTAGTTAAAATGTCATAATCTTTACCAAGAACGTTAGTACCTAGCTTACTGGAAATGTATTTTACATGATCTTAGTTAGAGATAGACTTTTTGAAAGTGTCTTATATCCTTCAAGCCCGAAGGCTTGAAAGGAACACCAAACGAGAACTGAAACAAAAAAATAAATTACCACTAGCCTAAGGGCGCCCAAGGAGGTCCTCCAGACCTTGCTTAGACTGTTGTCTTGATTGGAAGGCCTTAACGATGATAATCTGTCCCACACACGTCCCGGTGTGGCCCAAACTATACGTAACAAACACGCTACGCAATGAAATTAGGTTGATATAGCTATTAAATTCTTAATGCGACTACAAAAATGTTCACCTTCATCTTTCAAATTCTACTAAACAACTTCTTCCTATAAGTACGTCGCAAACAATTTCTTTATTCTGGTATACCGAACACTATCTTCCAGAGAGCTTATCTCTGTTTCCATTCTCCATCACGTCAGTCCTCAGTCGCAACTCGCAGTCGCGCGTGAGAAGACGTATCGTCGCGCGGAACGTTCCTATCTACATTCCGGTCTACGTTCCGGAGTACGCGACGAAACACGCAACGTATCTATTTTATTTTTAGTTTATATTGTGAACACACTTTTTTCATGGGGATCAACTAAGATTTTCGCGACGTGAATTTTGTGACATGTAAGTTTTCTTTTTTGTTTTGGTCGTGACTCTCCATTGCTTTGTAGGTACTCTGCAATTTGATAAACATTAGAAGATTAGTTCCTTCTAATGTTTTCGTTCGTGTACAAATATACAATACACAAATTAGGTAAACTGTATGTAATATAATTCAAATAACCACAAAATAAAATACAGTTCACAATATCTTTTTTATAAAGTCGCCTTTATGGGCTCATGATAAATCATTATTATTTATTTACATTATTCGGAAAACTTTTTCCTCTGACTATTTCCGCGCATTTGTTTTGAACGAGGAAAGAACGAGGTTTATTCCATCACAACACTGAAACGCATGCGTCCAAGCGACCTACACGCGCCCGCCAAAAATTATTTTTGTCGCCAGATCTTTGACACTTTAGAAACAAAGACCACCGGTAATGAAAGAGCGTCGATAGTGAAAATGCATTTATTAGTCATTAATTAAACAACCAAAGTATTTCTTTGTTCTACTAAAGGTTATTGCCTTAATGATGGTTATGATTGTTTTTGTTGACGTAGGTACTTTTGAACATTGAATGTTTTACACTATAAATAACCATTGTACCTATTTACTTATGTGTGTTTAAAAATAAAATACAACAATAAATTACAAATAAAGAAAAATATGTGTCAAACAAAACCGTATCCCTGAAAATAAATTAAAACTTCAGCTACTGTTTTAAGGCCCGTATTTATAATCAGCTCTCAAGAGTGACAGCGAGTTTGAGTCCGTATCAGAAATGTAATTTCAGTACAAAACGATCTGTCAAATCCATACTTAATATTGCTCTCAATCTTGAGATCGCTTTATAAATACGAGCCTTAGTAAGTTAATTTCGTTGATTGTTACTTGTTATTGTCTCAGTAACCAATAATTACATCTTAGCGGCCTGTATTTAATACCTACTTACTCTACAATGTAATATTCCTCTGAGATTGCTTATTTGCTGTTCGTTCAATTATATAAGTATTATAGAGGGTGTGACAAGAAGTGTATAAATAAATACTGGAGATGATTAATATTCTCATAAAGGTGAAAAATTTCCTCAAAGATCATAATTATTATGCTGGAATAAGATTTAATAACATTTTGTGAAAATTAATTCTGGATAGGTGTTACAGACTATAACCAAGTTGAGTGTTATTTTTCTATGAACTTTAAAAAATATATATATTTATTTCGTTTCTATGACGAAAATATCATTAAACATTTTAGATTAAGTATGTACCTAACCTAATTTCATAATAATAAATATCAGCAATTTCCGTAAAAAACGAACACTGACTCAGTTTTTTTCCTTGTTAGTTAGCACGTGAATGAATAGGGCATTGTTTGCGGCACTGGCACATTAGTTGCGGGTTGCGGGTTCAACTCCTCGCCCATTAAGTACGTATAATTTAGGGCTGAACAATGTAGATACTTATTCGGCGGATCGTTTTCTTCAAGGTCAGTTCGAACTGGAACTGGGAAAAGATCGTGGCATTTATAAAGCTGATGGGGCCGATCTATAAACCTTCGACTGATTGATGTCTACGATGATTTTACTAAGCCTTTTGAATACTGATCCTACCAGAAAATTTACTTAGACCTGCTAACCACTTTTTTATGGTTCGCCCTCAAGATGCCTGGAAAGAATAAGTAACTACTGTTTCAAAGACCGTACAGAACTGAAAATTGACAGATGCAACATACTGACTATAAAATTACTATAGTCCTGTATTATAAGTTGAAACTTGTTCTTTTGGTTTAACTTTTTTTATTACGTAAGTATATTAAATACAATTATTTCACCAACAACCCTAAATTAATATGAATAAGTTCATGTCAAAATATAACAGTGCACTGTTAATTGTTGGTTCAGTCTTTCAGCCTGATTGAAATGCGACTCGTTAAATGTGTTAAAAAATATTGTAGACTTGTCATTGTTAACTCCAATGTCGTAAACATGACGGATTATGACTTCACAATTTCTGAATCTTTATGGTCTAAATATAGAAAAAAATTGCAATACCTACAACACAAAATACATTAGAACTAGATGAAAGCACAGTAATTAATACACCCGATAGAACCTTCTTAAAATTCACTTAACTGCACGCTTCTGTAGTATAACGTATAGAGTGTGGGTGTCACGTGTATAAACCCAAGGTATAAACACATCATTTGCACGGTACACATCATTCAATGGTACACATTGTTTCGGCTTGCTTGTGGCAGACATAAATCTCCCTGCCAATACAAAATGGCCCTATCCACACTGACGTGCTTTGATTACTGTTCGATGTGTATCGCTACTTGTGTTTGACGATTGTGTCAATGATTTGAAGTTTGAGCAGTATTGGATGGTGGAATTGAATTCGCCAGTTATAATAGAGTTTGTTGATTGAACCAATAATTGCCGCAAAGAAAACAATAGAACGCGATAGTTGACGGCTTTTGTTGAACATCAGTAGAAAATACTAACCACGGTCACAAACCAAATATTTACAAAGTAGGTACTTTAATAATTGTCTTGACTCTTGTCTGATTCTGTACTCAGTTCAATAATTAACCAAATTTAATACAATATAAATATTAATTTGACTCCGTGAATTATCATTTTGTCGGTTGTAATTACCGCTAAAATTTCTGATTTACCGAAAGATGATATTGAATCACATGACATGACCGTCTATTTATCTGTAATAGGAATAATAATTACTTATATCATACTGGTACGTATGTTAGCTATAATTTTATGAAAACCTTTTGAATACATAAATAAAATTAATGAAATTTATTTTGTAAGTACCCAACTAAGCATTTGTGTTATTTTCTTTTGTTTTAATAATAAATTTATACTTTATATTGGATCGCTTCATAAGTACTAGCCTATGTGTAGGTAAAAAAAAATATTAATCCAGACAAATCGGTGTCCTTACACATTATTCAAAAAAATCAGCCGATTATCAATATAAAGCCTAGCCATTAACTTCTGTTTTTATCCGAACACAAGGTAAAACTAGCAATAATTATATAAATACACATCATAATTATCTTATCTTCAAAGTGAACATTCCTTGATATAGTCCAATCAAAACAACTCGCCTCTAAATAGCTTCGATTGATTCGCTCGTACCGTCTCAATATCAGTGATTGGTTCTAGACTCACTTGTGCGCTTTAATTTGTGGTATGCTATCTTTTGTCATTCTTTCACTGCGTATATAAGAGAGATATTTCAATATTTTCCATTCGGTCCGGTCCGGATCTGTGCCATATGTACCGCGCTTTTTGTATCTGGCCTCCAGTCGCCTCCTTGACTTGGTCCAAGTGCCGTTTATATGTTTGCTTCTCTTTCACGCCTAAGCGGCTACAAGGATTTTGATGAAATTCGGCATGGTGATTGATGGTAACCAGAAGACGGACATAAAGTACTTTTTACTTGGAGAAAATACCTCATACTCACGGGAAAACTTATAATCCGTGGTGTGAAAAGCTAGTTTCAAATAATAAAAGACTTAATTTAAAAGCTATGTTTACCTTCTAACACGTGACACACAGTTACACACGCCATACAATAAGCAGAAATGAATCGATATCGCACGGGTGAGCATATGGTTGCTGTGATATAACGGTATGCTGCGCCCGCGCCGACCTCTTATCGCGCGATAAGTCGAGGTTGTGCCGGAGGTCAGAACGCCTATTTACATATCATTTTTGCGTCATTATTCTTTGACTGTAATCGACAATGAGAAAAATATTGACTTATTAATGACTGTTATCTTAGTGCGGAATGTGTAGCTCAGATAATTCTGGATTTTGTGACAATATATTAACCTTATTATTTTATCTAAATATAATTATTCAACAACAGTCAAAGTCGACAATCGACCCACACACGATCAATTAAAACCAAAAAAGGGTCTTTGTATGTATGTACCTATAGCCACAAGTAATTAGTTACAAATTTAATAAAAAAAAAACATAATTATGGATATAATGAAATTAATGTTTCCAAGTAATAAAATAACACTCGAAAGTCGGAAATTAAATTTTTGGGATAATCTTCCGAACCTATGATGATATCGCCCAAATATCCTTTACCCTTGAAACGGTGTATCCAACAGAGATACCATCTTTAATATAAAAGTCTGATAACCCAGAAACTGTGTATATTATGTGTTATCTATAAATCACATGTGCGGACTACAAAGCCGTATTATCGAGGAGTTATCAGAAATATAGACAGGTTTATCAAGTATCGATCAATGCTCGCCTTCAGATAATCCCAGAATGCTGAAATGATGTGAGAATTGAACACATGTTTTTTATGACGCCCCCGCGTTGTCCTTCACACGTCTAGAATAAATTGTCTATACAGCAAAAGGTAGCAAACAAAAACGGTAGCCTTTACATACTCGTAAATACTTAGTTCCAGAACGTGCTTTTGGTAGGTGTGCTGTAACACTATTATGGACCTTCCTTTTAATCGTTAGATGAATATTTTATCTGACCTTAAACAAAACTTTTTTTATTTGGCGAAGTAGAAATGAATACATAGACAGAATTGAGTCATCTTCATAAAATTTAATCACAGCCATAAAATCCACATGACTTACGCTGATGGATGGTACAGTTAAGTGGTAGCATGCCACTTAATCCAGAACATTTATTCCGGGTTTGCCTATCCAAGAAACCTATTTATATTCCACGACATCTTAATTCTTCACGTATCCGACAAGTGCGACATCCGTGGGTCGTGACCCGTCAGCTTCTATCGGATTTCCCTGTTTCCCTCACGGATATAGGTATACCTAAGTATATAGCTATATCAAGACCCAACCCCTCTTTGGTCTTTACAATTAACATAATAACGAGCCCTATAAATCCGTCTAGACAGTCTGCTATCGCTGCAACCTCATTCCGATGCAGTTTCGGTCTAACTCGAATTCACATTAACATAATCTCCGATATACTATTCGATCTTTATTGCACTGATTTCTGATACATTATTTCTTTTGTTGCAGATTGTGCGCCAACTGAATAAGAAAATGTCTGGGAAGCTCTGGAAATTCATAGTATTCCAAACAGAAGTTGTTTTGAACCGAAGATAGGTTTCTAGACAATGGAATGACAATAGCCAGTACAAAAGGGCAGCCAACCCTTTCCTAAACGTCCTTCTTCCTTCCGCATTTTAAGGCTTCCTTATCTTTCCAAAACAATAGTCATAAGATCTAACTCGTGCCTGATATAGCAACTTAAGACTATCAACAACGCTGTAATTGCAACACGAAATGTATTGAAACTATCATATCTTATCGACAATACATGAGATAGTATATTTAGAAGATTTTATATTAAAATCGAGTTCGCTTCGGTCATACCAAGTGACTAGACAACTGCCTTAAACTTAGTGCCAGTGTGTGAAAAGAAGAGAAGAGAAGAGAAAATGTCGCACGGTGTAGTGAAGAGTGCCAAGAATGGGAATGCGGCGCGTGCGCCGGACTCCCCCCGCGAGGGGTCCTTCAGCCCTCCTCCCCCACCGGATGGGGGCTGGGGGTGGATGGTGGTCTTCGCTTCCTTCATGATTCATATAGTCAGTGAGTACCTTGATTTAATATTTACTATTTCACTTTCCAAAAAATCTATCGTGAAATAAACTGCTTAAATTAAATACTATGGCGTCTGTTTTGAACTTAATAAATTAGGAGGTAAATTAAAAAGGTTACTTGTCAATTTGGAGAAAAGTTTTACATCACATAACTTTGACTTTCAGGAGGTATGACAAAGTCAAATAAGAGCCCATACAAAGAATTCAAAAACATAATTTATGTTCTAAACTTTTCTAATTACAAAGAGCTTTCAAAAACCTAAATTAATTACGTAAATGAATTACCTAACTAAATCCTTAGAACTTTTTGCTAATGACCGATATTCGTTTTACCTAGAGATGATACTGTTTCTTGGGAAAAATTGTCTGGCATTTTCATATTTTTTCTCGCCTTGCAACGACTATAGTTCTTACTATATTTAGGGTTCCTTAGTCGACTAGGAACCCTTATAATTTTTAAAATAAATTACGTTCTTTTGAACGAGAAACGAGTACGACTTGGGTAGTTTGCATCTCAGTACAGTGAGTTGATGTCACCTTAGCAATATTACAAAGCTTTATTGATAGCCTCTGGCGATAGTGGTTGCACTTTGCGCCACATTCTGTCGCAGTCAGCTCGATATAGAGTGTAGTTTATCACTATCGCGACTATTAACTGGTCTGCAATATTAAATATAACCCTGTCATATTAATAGCCCAGTCATATTATGAAATTAGGGTCGCCGATAAAATTCCTCCCTTTGTCTAATTTCTTAAATTGACTCGAAGATACCAAAACTAATTCCACACAATTTGTGTTTGTAAACAAAACCCATCATTATGCACGTGATTGTCGCTCTACCCATCTACGAACAAATTAAAATAGATTAGTGTGTCTAATTTGTATGATGAAATACATTTAAGTATTGCAACAATTAAAATGACCTACATTATCACGTCATATGATAGGTACGTCATATTTGTGTCTTTTACGCTTATAAAAATTGTACTTTTAATCCATTATCAGAAAAGCATTATTTCCTTTTAAATGCAGAGGTATAAAATTACGCATTTCAAGTTGCGGAAGAAAGTCAATATTTTTGGGTACGTTTTCACATTTGATAAGATACGTTTGTCTTAGTCAAAAGCATCTGGTACCTAGATTCTAGGTACTTGATTTTATAGAACAAGAAATTAGGCTACGGAAAATAAACTTAGGTACTTATGACGAGGAATGTCAAGTACCTACTAATAAAATGCGAAACCTACGCCAAATCAGCCAAATTAAACGTATGAAATTATACTCGAGTTCCCTTTTCGGGCAATGAACTTGGTGACGTCACGCATTAGTTCGGTGACACGAGGCAGTATTTTGAAACTGAAGATCAGTTTTGAAAGCAGCGCACGCGCACTGTGTAAACTGCCAGTCGGCTGCTTCTGCTTACCTCGAGGAGATCAAATATCCGGTCACTCACTGGAATCTACTGGTTCTCATATTATTTTATCTTTCATGCTGGAGTGGGAGCGATAGAAAAAACATAGAATCTGCCAGCTGCTTCTCCTCCCCTGTAAAACCAGCAAACGGAATCGAGGTTTAGGTATAGTGTATTGTAATAAAGGCGATGGGCTGATAATCACTATAGTGATATATAGGTTCAATCTAAAATTTCCCTCAATACTTGTCAGACATGGCGAAAACGCCTTTTACTAGGCGTGAATTTGGTATGAAGAGGTATGTAGTTGAATACCTAAATTTTCGGCGCAAAGTGTATCACACTCCTGAGCATTATAGGTAATGGGTAAATCCGTTCTTTAGCGGATAAATGATAGGTAAATACTCACATACGGGTAGATAGATGGACATACAGACAGACAGACTTTACGAAATGATAAGGGTTCCTAGTTGTTTAGGGAACCCAAAAAAAAAGATTCTAGCGTGATAGATAGCAATTTACTTTTATTTGTCTGAAAGTAACTTCCTATCCTTAATTCGTCTCATGAATTTTAAATACACATGCTTACACATGCAAACTCAGTCGTGAATAAATTAGATGTTTCGATTCTGAACTTTTTTATAACAGTGTAGGACTATAAATGTAGCACATTGGTTAAGTTCAGCTTTGTAGGCAGAGCGTATGTCTGCCGCACTTGTACAATAAAAAAAAAACATTTTTTGTCTTTTCCAAGGACGGATTTGCAAAATTAACAGCCCCGTACTGTACTTTCATTACACAAACTCAATTCGACCCAAAGGTAAAGCAGTACTATAGTTTTTTTTATTAATTCTGAGGTAAGCCGGGAAGTTTTAATTAAGCTGTTTTTCTTTGCCTGCCTGCCTACGACAACTCACTAACAGGTTCGTAACAAACATAACCCGAATTATTTATTAAAATGATTGATCAACACGAGCTTATCAAATTTTGGTATAATCAGGTACTTCAATTTAGGTACAGCACGTCTCTATCAATAATTTAGGTCAATATGAACTTGGAAATTATTATTTAAAAGAATAACCCGGATCAAATATGCATTGTATCGTCAAACATATATTACTTAAAGGCTTTATATGGTATTTACTCCGCACATTCATTCATTAAAATAATTGATCAACACGACCGAATCTAATTGGAAGTATATATCAATTTAGGTGCAGCACGTCTCTACCAATATGTGGGTCAATGATGAATTACTTAAAACATTCTAAATATCTCAAGTACTGAGATATGTGTACATGCAACAGTTGGAATGCAGCTACAGATCTTTACTTAAAATTAAAAGTATAAAATATCTACTAAAATTAGGCCTTTTCTTTTCATATGGCATTAATTAAGTCTACTCTGTATCTTAGCTTCTTTAACTAACTACATATACATAACATACATCGTTACTCAGTTTTTTAAAGATGTAGGTACTCAATCTCTTTATGAGTACCACTGAATATTACGTACCTAGATTGTTCATGTTCACATTCACATAAATTGTAACCAACCGGTGACACGAAAAGAAGCAATCCAAAAACAAAAAGTCTGAAAATAGGAACGTTCATACATGCTAAATAAATAGTCAAAATGCAACGTAAAGTTGTATTAATATCACATATCACAAAGATAAGATTATAAATAAATTATGTAATGCACAATGCATATTTGAATAGCTAATATTTGCATTCACTGAACATGCAGTGAACCGAAAGCCTTTTATCTTTGCTATTTAAGATAAGGTAATAAAGTGGCACATTTACGTTTCTATGGTATTTAAGATTTAGAAATCAAACAAACATGCCTTTGTGTTTCTTGTCACTAAGCGATAAAGGCATATTTTACATTACACTATTTAAAATCTAGACGAAAGTTTTATTTATTTTTCCTGAAACTCTTTTCAGAATAATTAAGAGAATCCAGGATTAAGCACCAGAATGTTTGTGATTAAAGATGCCGACGGCCCTTCTCACTGTTTCCAACAGTTTTCATGTAAGATATCTTTAGAGGTGGTTTAACAACTCTGATAAGTATAGACTAGACTATAGACTAAGTATAGTCAAGACTTGTATATTTTTCAGTGGTTTGTCTGTGATGAATGTGCTCAAAACCCAACACACGTATACTTACGTTCTTGACGAAAATATATGAAAATGTTGTAACAAATCTTGTCATAGATGCTTATTCAAATATGTGCGTACAAGACTTAGGTATAATATAGGTAGGTAATAGTTTTCTCAAGTGTTTGAAACAATATATAGGTACTTATACAACCTAACTAAGAAAAACTGCATTGCATTTCTTTTGTTCTGCTTTAGTTCTTAGCTATTATAAAGTCTCCTCTCCTCCCTAATGAGGGAAGAACAAGGTCAGGGGTTTAGCAAACATTGCTGCATCCCAAGGGCTACGATTTGAAATAAAAAACAAAAAAGAATACTAAACATTCTCATATACCTTCATGAGTTAGTTTAGAAGAATGACTTTAACGAAATGTAACTGAAAGATGAAGTCACTAATGATGTGACGTTTTATGATATTGAGTTAGGGCGATCTTTTCATTTCACCCTGTTCCGTTTTACCAACAACTAACGAGGTTGTTATTCAACAGATTCAGAAGGATACTTACAGCTTTAGAAAATGTCATGCAACAAAAAAGCTGGCGTAATTACAATTTTTCAGCAAAAGTGAAATGTTAGAGCATAAATTGTTCAGCCCACCGTCATGCTTTTAGAAATATGAACTACTTTGTGCCCCATCGTTTGGCCTGCAAGGCACTTGAATTTCATTCGAAAAAAAAACACTAAATTAAAAAACTAAGTCAAGCCATCACACATTAATTTAATGTACCACACTGCCCGATGATATATGGAGGTAACCAAGCAGTCTTACCTAAAAAAAAAACTGAATTTATGTAATCGGCGTAATGTCGCTGTGTTCCGTACCTACTGAAAACATTGTATTTCAGCATGTGACTTATCATCGTGACGAGGGTTGAAAGTAGGGTTTGCCCAACCTGTCAGTCATGTAGGCCATCCCTAGGGGTAGAAATGCCCCATCTAAGTGCTAGTTATGATGGACAGTTTTAGCACCATGACGTGACATTTATATCGTATTCAAATATATTGGATCCTGGATAGATCTATCAAAACAGATTGATATCTATGATGGCAGACGCTTGAGATGAATGGCGATAGTATATCTATTATATACTACAAGTTATATTAGTAAACAAGGTATATAGTTATATAGTACATAGTACAAGCTGTTAGCTGTAGGGAGTCTGTTTCCGATCTATAATGTTTGAATACAAATCAAACTTTGGAGACAGTTTCCAAATGGAGAAAAAAGAAATCAAATAAATTATACATGTCAGTCTACATCGCATTGATAAGATAAATCGGATACCCTGAAAATGTCTAAAGGAAATATTCGTTTGCGGTACGATGCTTACATTTCTGAAAGCATCGCAGGAATAACGCGATGTACGTGTATCCATTGCGGGTATTCTTTATAAAACTAGCTGCAATGCGGAAACTATGCACTACAGTTAATGCTTAGATTCTGTTTATAATGAAAAGCAGCTTTCGTAGGTTTAAACTTTAAACAGAAATATATCGCACGGATGCCCTGGTTGTATTTTATTAAACCGGTCGATGTAACATAAATTATCATGTTTCATAATGGAATTGAGTGTAATATTAATTGCTTGATGATAAAGTTTCGTGTGCTAATTAACTAGGTAATATATAATATTAGCGAAGTCAACAATGTATGTCAGTATAAAATTGAGATAAGCGCAGCCAAGTGAACTGGAGTGGTGTTTTATCAGCCATTGACTCGCACTCGCAGGAAACAAAGAGTCCACAAAGTCGAAAAGCAAAGAGCTTTCTGATTTCTCAAAAATCTAGTAGATGTCTGCAAAACATTTAGCTAGGGTCCTATTGGGCATCGTTGTATGGAGACCTGACCAATTTTGCGTCGAGCAATGCCACTTGGTATGGACGTTATATGGACCAAACTGAGCCTATTAAGCCCTGTTGCCACGCACGACTCCGCGTCAGAGGGGTGGGGCAGGGGCTCAAAGTACCAAACAACCGCGCTCGGAAAAAAAATATCTGGTGACTACATTTGAGATACAAAGCCGAGTCTGGTGTCGTTTTCAGATAACTCAATGATGGCCGATTCATTGGGCATAACTTTTTTGTAGGTACCTATTCATAGAGGAAAAATACGTAACGCCTAAAATTATGTATAACCAGTGTTAAAAATTTACAAACAGTCCCCTATATTTTCAGATTTTTATGTGGAAGATGATTTATAAAAAATAGTCAGTAAAAGCCCATTTAATATAGATTATAAAAACATAAACATCTAATATGTTTTTATTAATATTAACATAGAAAAAAAATATTGAACGTACGTGCGGCCTTTGTTGTGGCGCGGCAAACGAGTAGGTATCTACGATTAAGGACTGATTCGTGATAGATTTGCCGAATTCAAAAGTCTGTATCTGTGAGCCAAGGCTTTATTTTCACATAAAAACTATTTAGTTTGTTAAATAACAATTTAAGAATTAATATATAATGACTTCGTCAACAGGTTTTCTTTTTCTCCCACTCTTGCCCCTATTTCTTCTGGATGCCCACCATCAATCGTGCGACAGAGTCATTAGCATTACTGACTTTCTTGCTCACTGTGTTCCATTTTCTTAAGAAGTCTTGATGGTCTCTTCTGCAAGACGCCCTTAACTAGAACCCAATATCTTTCGATATGACCGCACTTACACTGTGGAACATTGGGTGGGTGCTTGAGGCACGATTTGGATATCGTTTTGTTAGAGGAAATTGATGGTGTCCTTAGGATAGCGACACGTAGACAGATCTGGCCAAAATAAAGCCTAAGTATCATGTTTTCAAATAAAAGGTAACAGGCCTTTTCTTGAAACATTCATTAATATAATTTTCCTTGTTGATTGTTCCAGTTGTAACAAATGCACGACTGCAATCACCACAGGGACAAATGCCTGCCATACCAGATGTTTGGAGACAAACTTCTCCATTCCAATTGTGGTTTTTAAATCCGAAACACTTCGTCCTTCTGAAATGGCATAATATTGATCACCAAGCAATGAGGAAAAATCTGCTTTTACATAGGTTTCGTCACGAACGAATGAAGTGAAAAATTTTTGTGCCTAGAAAGTCATACAGCTTTCGAGATCTAGTTTTTATTTTTGCTCTTTGTTTTTCCCAAGTTTTGGCACGATTTGCTTCTTCTTGGTCTTTAGCGGCAAATTTCCTTAGCACGTCTTACCATGGACTGACTTGCAACGTTTTTTAGCAACATCGCGTTCCGACATCCTGCGGTTATAAAAAATCGTTTTAATGATTTTCCTATCGAGCCCAGGATCACGAGCACCACCACGTTTTATGTTTTGAAGCTTTTCAGCGATCGACAGGGTCTCAAAGTCTCATTTTAGAACCATATCAAATGTTCTTCTCAGAAGTTTTAGGTCTTTTGCGATGAAATTGTTCGGTCGCTGAGTATTTTCCATCCATTTAACAGCGATTTTCTCACGTTGTTCACGTAATGGATTTATAATTTAGAAACATTAGTACTATCGATGCTGCAAACCAAGTCAAAAAAGGGTGAAAGACTTTAATGTGGCAGATTTTTGAATTTGGCCAATCTATTACGAATCAGGCCTTATTTCCATTTCACCCTATATTAAACACAAACAAACACGATCACACTCATAGCCCCCACTAGGATTCTCTGTATCGGGGTGCCATGGACATACACAGAAACATCCACAAAGAACACCCAGACCCAGAAACAGGCATTTAAATTCATCATTCAAATTTCTGCCCCGACCGGGAATCGAACCCAGGACCCTCTGCGTAGCAGGCAGATACACTGCCAACTAGGCTGTGGGGGGCGTTAAAAACAACACCGTCAAAAAAAAATGTAAATCGACACATTCAAATTACATATTTATTGCATTTTTAGCTCTTTTCGCACTATGGCGCTGAACATGGTCGTACATAAGTATAATATATTTTTATTACATTATTAATAGGTAAAAAGTTAATTGTGTTGTTTATGTTTTTGTAATTATATTTAGAGAGCTTTAACAGAGTTTTTTCTTATGTTCAATATAAAATCTGAAAATAAAGGGATTTGTTTATATTTTTTTAAACTTGGAATGCACAATTGTAGCCATTTTTTTTTTTCTATAGAAACATACAAAAATTAGATGGCCAATAAATTTGTCGTCTTCGATATATCCGAAAACGACACCAAACTTGACTTTCTACCTCCATAACATCCACTAGATATTTTTTTTTTCAGGCGCCGGGATTTAGATATTTGAATACCGCAATAAGTTTTAATTTTTTTTAACATTACTATTAGGTAATAAGTTATTTGATGTTAATGTTTTTGTAATCTACATTTAAAGAGCCTTTAGTGAGTATTTTTTTTTTCACCATCTTCCATATAAAAATCTGAAAATGTTGGGGTTTGCTTATATTTTTTATACACTTGGAGTGCAGAGTTGTACGTATTTTTATTTTTTTTTCTATGAAAACATACAAAAATGAGATGGCTAATGAATTGGCCATCTTCGATTTATCAGAAAACGACACCAAACTTGACTTTGTACCTCAATTACATCCACTAGATTTTTTTTTCTAAACGCCGGGAGCTTGATATTTTAACCCCCTCCCCCTCCCCCCTGTCGCGGAGTCGAGGTTGGCAACAGGGCTTTTTCAGCTCAGTTTGACCTGTAGAATAGCCATGCCAAGTGGCAATGCTCGACGCAATTTTGGTCAACTTTTCCCAATGGGACCCTAACTAATTAAGAAAATTTTACTTAGGTACTTTATTCATTGTACACAAAAGAATCTGGCGTAAGTAGCGCGCCTTGTTTCTTTGTGCTCCTATTTTCATATACCTTGCCATATAAGTATATGTACATAATTACTCTAATTTGGGATCTACACAGGAACCTTGTGACAAAGGTCGGATGGCAACACCCGATTCCGTGATGTGATGAGTGTCGGTTGACGTCACGCATCCCGACAGAATGGGTGGAAACGCGATGCGTGACTAACCCGATTTACGCCCTAAATAAAGACAATGAATTGACACTTTATATCTGGTTCGATGCGAAAATTTCTAGAATTTGTTGACACGGAAATACGGCGGTATGTATGTGATACCTAGATAAAGCGCTTCCTCAAATATGCCAAATTGAAGCATAAAAGGTATATCTACCTCTTGAGTTTACATTTAGACAAGTACCTACACACAAAATATTAGAAGCTACTGGCATTCCTACACAACGATGCAACACTCACTACAACACATATAAATCATTACTTTTTTCACATGTTAGTTTTTGGTAGGATTCGGGTTAACTTTATGAGCTTCGCAATTTATCATGATGTCTCGTTTATGAACATCACCAGATATTACGCGACTCCATATTTCGTTGGGTGTGCGCCATTCTAGTTAATAAATATGTCATATACCTAAGTAGATGTTTATTATTTGGGCCTCATAAAGTAGATAACAGCCTGATAAAGTGTATTGCCTATATCACTATACCTATAAGTAAATACGTAATAATTACGCCCACCCACCTTTCGTATATTTTCCTACTTTTCTTTAAGCAACGTAGATCATGTTTTATGAAATCTGACTCTTAGGCCTGTATTTATAAACAGCACTTTACAACAGCACTCAAGAGTGACAGCTAGTTTGAGTTCGTATCAGAAATGTCATTTTAGTACAAAACGACCTGTCAAATCCATACTTACTATTGCTCTCAATCGTGAGATCCCTTTATAAATGCGAGCCTTATTACGCGCACGAAACAGACTTAATAACTTGTTTATTTTTGTAGGGAAAGTTTTAGTTTGATGTCGAGTAACATATTTTGGCTCTTTCAAAAGTTTAAGCCAATCATTTTCTGTTTCAAACTTCTATTTAACTTCATATAAAATTCCATTATTTTTTGTTTCGCTATTCTTATTATAAACATCTTAACGAAAAGAATGTATTTAAGAAACAGGAAAAAAGCTCGCTTCATTTTTTTATAAACCTGCACCTTCTGCATAGTTTTGAGATAAAAAAAAAGTCTTCTTCTTCTTCAGCTTAGCGTTTTCTAGGCCTACCGCTCTTGCTCCAGAGATAAAAAAGTTAAATCATAAAATTCCGAATGTCAGCCTCACGCTACCCTCGTCTGACGTCATGGTAAAAGTATGGTAAAATGAGTCACCAAGAATCATTTTGTTTGCCAAAGCGATATCGAAAAGTCGTTATCGTTCATTATTCATGGTGCCTAATGGCATTCCAATTGAACTATGATGGATGTCCTCATTCATCTTATCAATCTCTTTTTCAATTAATGCACAAGCTCATATACCTCCACGTGTATTTAATAAAATGCGTCGAGAACGTTACACTTCTTATAATAGTTTAGGACTATTACATTGTCAGTATAGATTATTCATTCAATTTATGTACGTACATATGACTTTCAAAGGAGATGATGTTAAAATAAAAATACATTTAAACGATTTTGTTTGTTATTCACTAAATCATTTTGACAACAGATAATTCTATTTTTTTTATACCTAACTTCTTTCTAAAACAATCAGTTGCTTTCTATTGTACTATTAAATCAACTCATCTATAAAAAAAAAACGCTTAGCCCAATCCAATTAGTCTTTTCTTATTACAAAGATTGAATCTAGAAAAAAGTCTTCTATTAGATATTACTTTATACCAATCTATTATAGTAGATTAGAGATAGTTTAGTTAGTTAAGTTGAACATTATTTCTGACCGAAGATCTTCACACGCCTTCGCAACACAGTTACACTGTTACTTGTATAAAATGAGATATTAATATTAAAATATAAAGCCTCAAATATATTTCCATAAGCCTTTTTACATTATTTTCATATACTTACTTTGCGAATAATTTGCACCTTTCGGGCGAACAATTTACGCGAATATTGCGCATGAGAGAGACGTTAGGTAAATACTAAATATAGAATAAGAAGACGTGTGATACTTATTCATGAGCTTTATTAAAATATTATACGGGGTGTAAAATATATACAGTAAAGAATCGTTGGTATGAAGCTTCATAAAATATGTTAACTTAAATAATAATAATTATATTAAATTACGCCTAGAAAAAACGTGGTTTATCAGATAGGATAGTGCGTTGTTGTAAGAACAGTATATAGGTATCTAGCCCATCATTGAATTGAGGACATGGTAACATCCCCGGCTTTTACAGAAGAGCCGAGAAGAGAAGCTACTGGTGTACTACACCACTACGATTTTTCAATGCTCAATATAGTTAGAATTTTTGTGGAACATTTATAACAATAATTTGACATGTTTGGACACAAGTCTCTAGTAACAGTCCTCGTAACGTCTAGCCAACGTCAAACATAATGTAAGCACTCAACTGAACCTTGTTATGAAGTAATTTTGTTAGTATTTATTGGTGTATCTGACAAGTAGAAAAGGTCGGGTACCGTACACGCACCTAGGCCCGTATTTATAAAGCGATCTCAAGAGTGAGAGCAATATTAAGTATGGATTTGACAGGTCGTTTTGTACTGAAATGACATTTCTGATACGAACTCAAACTTGCTGTCACTCTTGAGACCTGATTATAAATACGGGCCCTAGTTAGGTGAGTGAGTATAGTTATACTAAAGGTAGGTTCCATGTTTACGAGTGAGTGTTTTCACATCATTAGTAGTAACCTTATCTTTTTTTATGTTTCGTAAAAATGTTTCGAACTATTTGTATCAGATAAAAGTACCTAACAGTCAATAATAAAAATAATATTTATAAAAATACTTATAATGTTAGCCTTAGATCGACTATTATGTATGATAATATTACATTATATTCTGCAAGTCGGAATCATTCCGTTATCTTTACGGAGACATTGGCCCATGACCCATGACCCTATAGTATAAGGCATCAGTAAGATTCCATTTTGTTATGAAAACAAGTTTACTTTATAGCACGCCCTTCGTCTGATATAATAGCTATCATAAAAATCGCAAAAAATGTAAGGTCACGCATAATATTACGTTTTAACATATTTTGTTACATTGTCTGATAAATAAAACTTTAGTAACCGATAAAAAAACATAAAATATGAAAAACAAAAATTAAAAATTCGCCACTGGCAGGATTTGAACCTGCGAACTCCGGAACACCGTTCCATCGCTCTGCCAATTAAGCTACTGAGGGGGTAGTAAAAATTGTGTACCTATACCGTATGTATGGCATCAAAGATCTAGTGTTTCCTGTCTATCATATACATATTTTACAAACTACTTATTACACAAGTTAATAAGTGAACAGAAATAAAAACTAAAGTGGTAAAAGTATTTTAATAAGTATTAGTGTTCAAAATAACGCAGCACAAACATGAAATGTTTTGTATTTTTCCAGTCTCGTTTTAAATGTTTCGAACAAAAGCTTAATTTTCCTCAGCTGGCGAAAAGCCAACGTGAAAATGAGACGCAACCCTTTATAAAAAGCCCTTTTAGGTCCCACCACGGGTCAGACACGAGATTAAGGATCTAGGTACAACTTAATTAAGGGAATTTCCTAATTAGGTACCTACGTTAAAACAAAAGCTTTCAAAAAAATTAAATACCTGCCTGTGAGGGCAGAATTTCTCATTAACTTACACAAAAAAAGCAAATTAGTGAAGTGGTGATTATGATACAGTCAAGGGCTGAATTTTAAATATTGCTGAAAAAATATTCTCAAGGAAATATCTCTATAACCAGATCATTATAAACTTTCAAATATGACAGTAGGTGTTGAAAATTTATTTATATCATTGCTTCAATCAACCTCTAGTCTAGTCTTGGACCTAAACAGATTATACACGCAGGATTGCGTGACCAACAGTAGTTTGCTGACAAAACGTTTGATTAAACAGTAACCCAAGGTTTTCATTATGTATGTACCTAAACCTTCTTCAGTTGTTAGTAGACAGACAATCGCAACAAATTTATTTGTCGTTTGTAAAACAAACAAAAAAGCTCTAGTTTCGTCAAAACTAATTTATGTGATGATTTTCACTCTCTTCCCCTTACTTTCCTTACTGTCATATTTTTAGATGTATTTATTAAAAATATTGTTAATAGATATAGACGTACATACATAAAATCACGCCTCTATCCCTAATGGGGTAAGCAGAACAAAAACGACCTAAACAAGGGTCGTTTCGTCACGTCTGCAAGATACAAGATAGATATAGAGTCTTCCTTAGTTTAATAAATAAAATACCTAAGTATTATTATTAATTCATGTTACCAAACGTGACCAAAATACCACTACATAGACCGATCCGATCCGTTTTACACGAACAGACTCTATTTTGTGAGTGTAATTTAGATATTGTTCGCTACTAATGCTATTTACTTTCATTAAACAATTTATGAGCACAACGGCTTATGTTGCCAACTGGGCCCTGTACTATTGGGGTTGAAGGGCATTTTATATAGAATAAGTACAACAATATAAGCTAGGTACCTACTTTTGCCATTAATACGAAAAGAAGAAGAAGAAATAAAGGTTACATTTTTTCGATTGTCTACTGTTAAATTGCATTATTTATTTATTCACAACAAACGTATTACTGAAATTAAATGCTGAGCTGATAAAAAAGTCAAAAGCAATCAAAACACTGCAACAAATCTACCATAATACATGTGTTGCATATTCTAGCGGTCGGCTGGTCTATTTCAAATAGTGTTTATTTCTGTTAGTCTATAGTTATAATAGGTCAATGTCGATGTTTTCTAGAAGACTGATATATTTTGCGATTATTTTAAATATTTACGGTCCGTGTAAGATTGTATCTTCATGGCTCATATATGCTGGACTGGAAGCAATTAAATCGTAGACCCGTATTTATAATCAGCTCTCAAGAGTGACAGCGAGTTTGAGTCCGTATCAGAAATGTCATTACAAAATGATCTGTCAAATCCATACTTAATATTGCTCTCAATCTTGAGATCGCTTTATAAATACGAGCCGTAGTGTACCGGTTGTTTTTCTTGTAAACTGTACTGTACTGCAGCTGTAAAACAACAGAAATGTTACTTTGGGTATTTTAAAGTAATAATGGGCTGCCGAACTATCTACAAATATATAAACGTTCCTTTTTAGGGTTTTAAAATTACCTTCAAACAATTTTGAATTAAAAAACGTCAAATAATCGAAATATTTATGAGAATCCCGTTGCTATCCTAGTAGGTACTATAAATTTAATATCACCGCAGTCTTACTTCTGTTCGTCTATACTTCAGTACAGTAGGTGATTGTCGGCGTCCGCCACGTGCTCCGCATAAATTGATGTGCATTTAAACATTCCCACCATTTTATATACTCCTGCAGATGACAGGTCGGAAATGTAAAATTTTTCTTCGCACTGGTAGTATTCATACTCTCTTTTATGACCTGCATGAGATGAGATTGACACTCACACTTTAAAGAGTTTAGGGTTGTATATGCTTTCGAAAACACAGACACGGGTAGTGAGTCACTGAATAGGTTCTTGTATACCTAAATATTCATGATTTCTAATGTACTTCTATAGGAATCAAACCCTATCTTCGTTTAAGATCTGCTCTAAATTTTAGACTGCCAAGGCATTACTTCAATCCTATTTTCATCGCAGAAAGCTTCCTTAACCATCCTTGACTTGTCTTTATACTACAAAAGCTGAACAGAATCTAGAACAGCCTCTGACAAAGTAATGAAATTGAACGATAAATTGAGGGGCCTAATAGTATATTAGGCAACGAGGGAATAAAGCAGTGTCTAACGTCACGGGCAGCATATTGAATCCTGAGCGGAATGAAGGATCCTAGGATTAATTCCCGAGCGCAGCGAGGGAATTAAATCTTTAATTCCTGAGCGAAGCGAGGGAATTATGACAAGAATCCTGAATGTAGCGAGGGATTCAAGTCTGCCCAAGGCGAAGACACATTTATTCCCGAGGAGCATACTATATTTTACACACCTACTGCACAGATTACTTAGACGGTGGCAGGCGTCTGTAAGATAATAAAGCTCAGAAATATACCTAATCATGTAATATTGATACATAAATAAATATTGAAAACATACCAGAAGCAACAGATCCGAAAGTCAATTCACACTCACTGAACTACACTTCACGTTCACAATCCACTACCTACGTATTTTTCCAAAAAACGAATTGATCGTATTTAACATATTCAACATAAATAACAAAATACGATAAAATACTAGTCACAATGTCTTCTGGAGTCAAAATATTAATTTCACTCGACAATTTACGAAATGGAAGTAATAATCAATGAGAGAAAAACTTTTGCAAAATCAAACCGCGTTTTCTTTTTTTTAGTTTCTTTTTTTTATACAAAGCAAAGAGCACATACAGATAACTAGTCATACAGCCTTTTTACACTCGCCGGGAGGCGCAGAAGGCGAGTGTGGCAACAGTTTTAATACACACACAGCCATATTTTTTTTTTCTGAAAATTATTTTCTTAGTAGTTCACATGACATTCCAAATTCAAATCACATAATAACCCTTGGGCTATTAAGGATTTCCATACAACTTTAAATCCCTTGGGATTATTTTCTTGCTTTAAACGCAAGTTCCTTGATACATTATGTTGATATAATAATGCAGAGGTGTGTAAATGCGATTTTATGTCCTGTAGAGCGAAAATAAAGGAGTTAAGGGGCATGAAGCGCTTCAGATAAACGTTTTGCTTCTAACTGACATGTATCTTGAGTACCTACCTATTGATTGGGATAAGACCCGTATTTATAAAGTGATCTCAAGGTTGAGAGCAATATTATAAGTATGGATTTAACAGGCCATTTTGTACTGAAATTACATTTCTGATACGAACTTAAACTCGCTGTCACTTTTGAAAGTTAAAAAACAATTGACAGTCAAGGTAATCACTTGAAGCCTTTCTCCTTAGAACAAGCCAAAAATGATATCCCATTGATATGAACGAATGTGGCAATAAGTTTATCGCTTGATAAAGATAATTAAAATGAACGATAAATAAATATAAATAGGTACATCGAGATTTTTATTACATTGCTAAATCATTAAACCAATAATAGTTACAAGATAAAAACAAACACCACGTGGCAAAAAGCAATAATGTTGCTAGAAGATTAGTTTGTGATTGATTGAAATCACCTAATAGGCTTTAGATAAAATATTATGATTTATATAACGACTACCTAGTCTAGATCTCTGGAGATTCCAACTTTTTTATTTACTATACAGCAGATCAAAGAGAGACGTGCGAAATCTTCCGATAAGTTGGTCAAACATTTAATGAGGTTACGTGGTTCGTGTTTGAATAAGTTCTCTCGTGATTAATCCAGAAAAACTTCGATCAATTGTATTTGGTAGGTTATATTTAGGTAGCTGTATTCTGATCAAAACGTTGGTTTGGGAAGTCACCCACCTACAGAAAACTAAAATTTTCTTATCTTTCAAATAAAATCATAAAATGGTGTCATAATTATTTTACACAACTTAAAAGAAATATTTAATTACTGCACATACATACATACATAAAATCACGCCTTTATCCCTAATGGGGTAGGCAGTACACGCCAAAAAATACCAGAACGCAGCCTATTTTACACACTAACAAAAAAAAACAAGCGATTATATCAAGGAAATGTTTTTACTAGGAAAACTCTGTACCGTTCTAAGTGTGACATTGATTTATACCTTAGCAAAATGTTAATTATTTCTTTAGAATGCAGCATGTAATGGTTGGTTTGCGGAACCATTACATGGCCACGTTCCCAACATTGTAGACTTGCTATTTTTATACAACTACTGGCGCGATGAACTTATAAATAATATAAAATGGTGTGTTTATATAGGAAACTGCTGAAATTTCTGTTTCTTTCTGTCTTGTCAGTGAACGCGTTCTACCGTCAATTCTCGGTAACTTCGGTTTTGAGACAGTAAAAAATCACTGATTTACGATTAAACCTAAATATTTTATTCTAATCTCCCTACATCGGAACAAAATACCTGAATATTGTTTACCAAACCTTTCCCTCCCGCTATGCGTACCTAAATATATTCCGCATTTATTCCGTTTCTTATAAGGAGCACCCTACCCCCGCTAATTTGCTGAAAGCACTGCGCCGTGACTGGCCTTGACCGGTCAAGGTCTCAACACGTACCTACCTTTGTAGCGGCTAAGAGGAAAGGGAAATGTGCCTCGTGCCTAAAATTATCATAAAAGCGCCACGATTTTGCTAAAAGCTAATGTTTTTACCATCTTTTGATTTTATTTTGGTGTGTGGTGCCAAAAAACTTTAAATGAACTCTCTCAATTTTCGACTTTATTACATTATGAATTATAAAAAATATATAATGCGTTCATTAAATCTTAATGATTTTGAGTACATACATTAGTGACTAATTGCGTTAATTCGAGTTATTATGAAGATAAATTGCCAAATTGCTTTCTAAATTAGAATCTTATTACGTTAGAAGATTTTAGTTATTACGTGTAAGCAGATAAGCAATCAACAAGCTCTGAATCTGGTATAAATTAGTAAACAATGTATCAAATTATATCTATCTTACACAAGAGGGAAAACAAAACGGATATTTTTTACCACAAAGCAAAAGTGTTCTTATACTTCTGTATTCTGGTCCAAAAGGCGTGGGAACTAGTGAAATAAGGGTAGCTAGCTATAGGTTTTGTTATCTTTCGAATAAAATCCGTCTTCGAGAGGCCTCAACAAATCCCCGACGCGCTCTAGCGGAAATAACTCAATCACGGATGAAACATCTACGCGGTTCGTAAATAAAGAAAAGCGATCGCACTTCAACTCAAAAACATTTTCTTTCTTACTTATATTATAAAAAGGAAAGATTTGTTTGAATAACAATAGGTACGTCAACACAAAATTATATTAACTACTTATTAGTTTTCATAAAATACGAGAGGCTAACTTCAAAAATTAAACCTCGGGAAAACTCATCAAATAATTAAGGACCATGCCCAAACGAGGTTTCAAGAGTGATTTAGGCTCATGACATACAGAAAGAGTCAAAACAGCGGCGGCGGCGCCGTCGCTTTTGACAGATTTTCTAGGGAACTTTACGTCCCCGCGATAACTGTAGATATGAAGCTGCTCTGTGCTAACATAGGTTTCTATACCTCCGCCTCGACTCTTCCTGTATGCCATGCGTCTATGTCACTCTTTAAATCTTTTTGCCGGAAAGCTTTTTTATACTATGTATGTATCTATCAGTTATTTATTTTGTTGCCGGTTTAAATTTAAAAGTTTAGTCATCCAAGCATTCACATGAGAGCTGGGAAAAATGTGCTCCATATCTCAGTATTGAGTAATAAACCTTGAATGGTATATCGGCAGGGTATCCAGCGGACTGCATGCAATAGAGATCCGCAAACGATTTATTGAATTCTCTTGTGATAGTAGTACTACAGACAACTAGGTACATTATTTATTGGATCTTAGCCAATAGGATAAAAACAAACCAAAAACGACGCGCTTTTCAAATATGTCAAAAGAATGTGACGTAGCACATGACTGAATTCTCGTAGAATCGTAATATTTCTTTGCATTTTGCTTATACCTATTTTTTATATTTTATTTTATTTGGATATTAAGGATATGAGTTTTAATATCAGGCTTGGTATATAATAAAAAATATAATATAAATCACATCGTCTCCTCTTTTAAAGCGCAATAAAGAGTTATTACTTTCTGAGTAATAATGCGGACCAAAAATCACACCTGTTGGCTACGACGTAGCATTCGTAGCAAATTTTGACTTATTTCGAAAGTACGAAACTATAAACTCCGTATGCGAAAACGTGTTCATGTCAATTTCCTTTGCTCTACTAAACGTTTAGACAAAAGTATTGAACTCAGTTGTCATTCAAATTCATAGGCCTTTCAACAGTCAAACTACAATAAAGAACAACTCATACAACGCCTACTAAATTGAAAAGCATAGGAAGAGGCTCTGTCGCGTGGCGCACTGTACGACCACCCTTTGTCTCCCAGGTAGGCGTATAGGTAGTAGATACTAGAATAGACTAGACTAGGGTATTCATGAGTTGTAAGGACTGCCATAATTTTCATGTACACTGACTTTTTTATACATACATAAAATCACGCCTTTATCCCTAATGGTAGGCAGAGCGAAAACGACCTAAACAAAGGTCGTTCCGCCACGTTACGGCTGATTATGATGTATATTGCTATAGTGACGGGTTGTCAGCCCATCGCCTAAAATTGCACTAAAACCCTCGAATCCCTTAGCTGGTTTTTACAGCATGCCCGGGAGGAGATGCAGCTGGCACATTCTATGTTTTTCTATCACTCCCAGTCCAGCATGGTAGAAAGGACTTTTTATACCGGTTAAAAATATGACTTACTTAGTTTTAAAACGGAATGGTGATCAAACACATAGAATCGCACAACTCTCCCAAGGTATTTAGAAAAAAATATTGTTCTTCATCTAACATCATTACTATGGGAAATTCATTTCTTTTGCATTAGTATAGGACAGCAATGGACGCTGAAACATTACAACCCCAGTTCATTGAGTCAGAGCCATCGATAGTTCGTAGTGAGTGGCGCGCCTATCATGTTAACCTACTTCGACAAGTGTTGGGAACTCGATAAAAGTTCCAACACGTCTATTACTAGTACCACAAGTGTAATACATACATAATAATAACTGCTATCGTAATACTGAAGTAGGGGCCCTGATATAAAAGATCGGTAGTCTAGCTTTAGACACACAAATTTATAAGCCCATTAGCAGTGGATTGAAGAAGAATTATACAATAAATATTGTTTTCATATTATTGTTTACGACAGAATAATTTTTACGACAGATCGTCAAGTATATTGGTAGAGAACTGTTAACATAATAATAAAAGCACTTAGTTTAAATTTACTACATAAGAAGAATAAGTGATATGGTACCTACTTAATCTGAAGTAGGACAAAATGGTAGAGACCTAGGGTCGTATTTATAAAGCGATCTCAAGATTGAGCGCAATATTAAGTATGGATTTGGCAGGTTGTTTTGTACTGAAATGACATTTATGATACGAACTCAAACTCGCTGTCACTCTTGAGAGCTGATTATAAATACGGGCCCTAGAGACTTACTTTCCAACTAACAATAATAAAAGTACGGAATTGTTAACGACTGCTAAATTTAACAAACACAGCACAAATATTTTGTTAAGTCAATTTTCAAATGTTTGTGTTGAGTCAGGGTATTTTAGGCCCGTATTTATAATCAGCTCTCAAGAGTGACAGCCAGTTTGAGTTCGTATCAGAAATGTCATTTCAGTACAAAACGACCTGTCAAATCCATACTTAATATTGCTCTCAATCTTGAGTTCGCTTTATAAATACGAGCCCTAATGACACTGTATTATAATTTTATTTACTTGCTATTTCAACCTACCATGCTATAATTGAATCTAATTAAATATGCACATTGTGTCTGTGATATATTTATGACGTTGTAATAAGTCATACAATAATCTAGTTATTCATTGTTTCACTATATGTGTTAAATAATAAACAAGAGTTCTTTATCTATTATGTAAGTAAGAACATAAACATAGATAAATCAAGTATGCCTTCAAACAAAATAATTACACAGTAAATATTTAAATTATACTAGTGTTAAAAGAAGACATTCTGACTCAATTTGAACATAACTATCATAAGACAATTCATAGTAGAATATTTTAGTAAAACCTGATCTTTATCTTTTATTTATCTAAGTTACATCTACAAAACAAAAAATAAATAATGCAAAGTACAAAATTGATTTTTTTTAAGGAAGCATTATCGCTAAGCCTATTTTTAGCGTGTCAAAACAATCTGACTCAGTGTGTCTACGACATGACTCCTGTCCACGCTCGAGCATGACTCCTGTTGTTGTGTTGTAGGTATATTGTGGTATATTTCCGTACATACGTTATCAAGCATGCCCTAATATCCCTTAATATTTGAGCAGGCTAATAACATTTTGATAGTCAAAAGTTAAAAATAATAAACTAAAGTAATGTGTGATGTCTGCAACAACGCTACTTTCTCTAGATTTATCTCGTACATTAGTCGACTTTTACGATATCCAAGAGAAGATATAAAGGGGTATCCTTAACATGTCAACATAAACTTAACACAAAATAGGCTGACTACGATTCCTTGTACCATGACCCACCTTAAAAACAGTCGAACCCTAGTAGTATTTAAACTCTCAACTATCAATTGTTCAATGTCGAAAATTGTGATGAGATGACTAACAGATACTTCTCTTTCTTTTCCAGCGGACGGGATGACGTATACCTTTGGTGTGTTCTACGCGGAGTTCCTGACGTACTTCAACGAGGGCACCGGCAAGACGGCCTGGATCGTCTCCATCCTCATCGGGATCACGCTCAGCTCTGGTCAGTGCACCCCACCTATTTACTGGTCCTTGTTTGGTACGACGTTCTGGTGTTTGTTCGGACGATCTTCCTGTGCCTCTAATAATTATTCTCTCAATTAATGCAATGTTAAATACAAAACTCTGGACGGTAGACGGTATCATTAATGAATATAACAATTGCCTTTATATATGAATTTTCGTCTTCTAGTTCCCATGACAAAACACGATAAAAAATTACAATAAAATTTACACAGAGACCTATCCCAAACCGGCGAACGTAAAATCGTTATCAGGACCCTTAACAAGTTTGTGTGCACGGAAATTGACGTTCAGGGCCTCGTCGGCTGCCGGCGTCCAGCGTCAAATCACGCCACGTAACGTTACGGGCAATTACGTTGAAGCCCTCCCTTTCCATCACATTATGCTCTAGAGCCGAATTGGACCGTGTAAAACGCGGACAGAATATCACAGCCACGATAATATCACGTAGGAAAATTACCGAAGTAGGGGACGACTTTTTCTTCATATTTTATAAATAACACAACAAATTATTTCTTATGTAATGTAGGTCGTAAATTGACCTAAATATGAATATTAATGATTTATTTATTTCCATCTTAATATGAGATGCATAACGAACGCATGATCTTGACAAGCGTAAAATGGTTTTCAACCACGATACGCAAAAAATTTCTACGAAATTATAGTAGAGAAATTTGACGCTATGTGTCATTGTTATGTCCAATGATTGACTGTGACACTACAAAAAGATAAAGGATTCGCAGAATGACATATAGAAAATGATACTGATGATCGTAATCTTGTATTTTCTTCGCTAAACAAAAATTAAAAAAGCTATCTATCTCAATTCCAGGTCCAATCTCGAGTTCGTTCGTGAACCGCTGGGGCTGCCGAGCGGTGACGATTGCAGGCGCTCTGCTCTCCTCAGTATGCGTGACTATCTCCGCCTTCGCTGGCAGCGTCCTCATGCTCATCTTCACCATCGGCATCGGCGCTGGCTTTGGCTTCGGATTAATCTATCTGCCAGCCATCGTCAGCGTCACCGTCTGGTTCGAGCGGTACAGGAGTCTTGCTACTGGTATAAATATTTTACCCTTGGTTTATCAAATTATTAATAAAATTTCATTTGTCTTATTTTAATTATCTTGTATTCTTCTATGCTTGTATGAGTGAGTACCAATTGTTACTTATGTCCACCAGAAGTAAATGTTATTAAATCTATTTTGTGTAGTTTTGAAAACCGAGGTTTGTTGGCTTTCTCAATGTGTTTTTTTTTTTATCTAATTAACCAATATCAGGGAGTTACAGAAGACATTTTTTAAACATTTCTTTTCTTTTCATTCCAGGTATTGCGGTATGCGGGTCAGGCTTAGGAACATTCCTGTTTGCCCCGTTAACTAAAATTCTGATCAGAGAATATGGATGGAGAGGCGCTATGGCAATCTATGGCGCCTTCATTTTGAACTGCGTGCCATTAGGACTCATGTTCCGAGAAGTACCTGAGCCACCACGAACGCCTGTTACAGAACCTATGATACCCAAGTCCAAATCGCCATTAAAAAGATCTCAAAGTACGGAACAAGTCATAAGGGCTAACGGAAAAGCAGATGACATCAGCGACGTAGCAAGACTGACTCTTTCGCAACCCGCTTTAAACAAACCCACAGACCACAAATTACACAGGCATTCAAGACATGGAAGTGGCATAATGCAAAGACCAGACGTGCTGTATCAAGGAAGCATGACAAGCTTATCAAAGCATAGAGCACCATCTCCTGAAAAAGTGGTTGCGCACATGTCGACAAAGTCGATAGAGAGTGAAGAGAAATGCTCCTGGCTGCCTTGCGCAGCTGAATCGAAAGCGGCTTTATCAGAAATGCTAGACTTATCTCTACTGCTAGACCCTATATACATACTTTTCTCCATTTCGAACTTTTTAACTAGCATAGGATTTTATATTCCATACGTTTACACAGTGCCTCTAGGCAATAGCCTGAATGTAGAAGATCCAGAATTTATAGTTTCCATAATTGGAGTTGCGAATGTAATAGGAAGGATCATTTTAGGTTTTATCGCTGACAAGCCTTGGGTAAATCGATTACTAGCATACAATGTGTGCCTGACCATCGCGGGTGTAAGTAAGTATACTCCCACTCAACTAAATCTCTATCTTTAAAACATTTTACGGAGAAATTTTTATTAACTGTTTTTTTTCTTAATTTCAGGTATAGCTTTAACAGCGGTGTGTTGGGAGTTCTGGGGGCTCGCGATGTGTGCTACGGTGTTCGGATTCACCATCGGAGCGTACGTGGGCCTCACTTCTGTGGTATTAGTCGACCTATTAGGCCTTGAGAGGCTGACAAATGCGTTTGGTCTGCTCTTGCTGTTCCAAGGAATCGCCTCCCTAATAGGACCACCATTTGCAGGTACAGAATATACCTAAATAAAATAATCTTTACGTCTTACTCCATAAACCGGCTAAATGCGACCTAGTTACCAATCTTTCATTACTCTACTTTCAACTTAAGAATAACACCTATTTCTCAACAATTCCAGGCTGGCTGCATGATGCTACGCATTCCTTCGCCCCAGGCTTCTATGTGGCAGGAGCGACTGTCTCCGTCAGCGGTATCATCCTCTACCTGATCCCGGCGATCAGACGGTACTCTGCCAGGAACCAGTGGGCCGAGGACACCCCACTCGAGCAGATTTAGCAGGAAGCCCGCCGGGGCGAGCGGGAATACCCCGTCATAGTGCTCAACAGCCCCTCCACGCCTTCCTCCACTACCTCCACCGAGGACACTTATAGCAACAGGGTATATACTACTACGATAATAGAAGACAATTTTTATATCGATGTAAATAAGGTGAATGAATGCGATGAACAATTCGATGAGAAATATCAGCCGCATTCCAGAGACAGTGTGGGCAGTGTTTGTGAAATATTTGGTAGCAGTGAAAGATTAAGTGCGATTTGAAACATATTTAATCATCGGATTTCCATGCGTGATCGGTCGGTCGTGTGGATATTCTAAGAACTACAACCAATAATTAAATTTAGAGACATCTATGAATAGCATATATCTTATAAGTATAATAATTGATTATGAGTACGATTGTAACACTAACTATATTAAATTGCACAGGACATGAATTGGACATTTTATAAATTACGGCTTAATATTTGTATGAGCAGTAATCTCCTTTTGATCTGTACTTTACTCGTAATGTAATTCTTATTGCATCAAATTAACCTGTGGTAGTTTGCTACATTTTGTACTCAGCCAATCAGAGCTTTCCTTATAAAATGACCAATTCGTAAATGCTTATATGGATATCTCGTGCAATGTAAAAATTTCACGTTATTGCATATTGAGGAAAATATTGAATGATGCAGTTATTTCATAAAGGCCTTATCGTGGACCAATCACCGTGGCTAAAGTGAATGAGGTCCAAATTACCAATCAGCACGTTACAATATCTTCTTGTGATTTTAGAACATAACACCTCTACACTTTGTTGTTATTTTCGTCGGCCAAAATTTTAAATATTTCGTTATGTTAGCACGTATCAAAAATAATTTAGTAATTCTGTTGACCTTATTGAATGCTAAAGCAGATTTTCTATGATTGCCTAAAATGACTATTTACGGTATGGTAATATTATCAATATTCTTTTCAAAATTTGGACCCCCTTTCGATTTCAGCATGTGCAAACAGTTTAATATGTTTGATTATTGTGTTCAGTAGCGCTACCCATCTTATATCCCATCTTTTTTGTAATATTAGACTGTACAAATGTTAAATGTATATAATACTGTCTGTATCTGACTGAATTAGATATTTTGTATCATACAAAACTGAACTGTGCTATATTCTTCGTACAAATTTATTTCTCTTTGTAATATATTGTTGACATTCGTATATCGTATCTGATACGATATCATTGTACATTAACGTTAAAACATATTATTATAAAGTATTTTCAAAATGATTTCCTGTATTTTCCATTAAATTCTACATATAACTACACCTACTTTCTACTACAATAAATATTTTCAAACATCTACGTCACTACTGAACTATTAATTAAGTTTAAAATTTAGTATAGGTTTCCTACTAAATTAATTTAATAAGTTTACTACTAAAGAGGCCGGTCAAGTAAAATAGCTTTTGATTACCATAATAATATAACTTGCATTCGTATACTAAAGGGATATGAATAAAATAATAATTCAGGATAATTATAGAATCTTTAGCAATAAGTTCAATCATGGTTCAATCTATAGGCCATATGGAGTTTGCATGCAACAATTGCTATCGAGAAGTCAATCTAGAAAAAATATTATCAAAGAAATCTTTAAATATGTGGAATCTAATTAAGATAAGTACATAAGAATCCTTAAAGTATAACCTGCGTCGACCAAACAACTTACAGCTAAGACTAACCCTAAAGCCTAAAGTGCAGTATATAGTTGCACAAAAACACATCAAAATTACCTTCTTGTTCAGATCAGCAGCTACCAGCATTTTCGGATTTTACTCTTCTTTCTTCTCTATTTCTTCATCAACATTAATCACCCACTCTTCGAATGGCTTCTGCATATTATTCATACCAGCATTCGCCACTATTATTGCCAAAGTTACCAGGATGGGAGACATCTGTAAAAAAAGCATAATGAGTAGAATAAATTACTACGAGAATAGGTGCTTCAAGGCAGTTAGTAACGTTTTGAAATTGTGAATAGATTTTTTTTAAAGAAAATACTATTTTATCATTTCTTTTATGTAACTCCGTAAAGTGCTACTACTGCTACGCCGTAGCGCTTTACTTTTTTATTGTAAGTATTTTGATAACTCCAAAATTGCGATATAGGTACATTGCCTAAGGAAGAAGTGTAAAACTAGTCAATGCATTTTTCTTGCAGGCTTAAATAAGCCTGATTGTATTGAAAAAAAAAAATGCATTCATATTTTCTAGTTGCAGTCGACAAAAAAAAACATAAAATAGGTAATTCGATTAAACAACGCATTTGATCTACTTCACTGTCAGTTCTGTCTGTGTTATATTTAAACTTAAAGTTACCTCATATACAATAGGAGCAAATTTTGCCAAGTCCGCCGATGGAAGAACCACCTCGCCGTTCAACTGAGAGAAGATGACCAAGCCTCGGACGATGGCCATCGGAGCCCAGGAGAACAGGCACGCCATTGTCACAATCTCGACAATCTGCAAGTAAAAAGACATAACGGGTGTAAGGGACAGCTTCCCGCAAACTGATTGGTGTTGCTCAGTCAATGAAATTGAACAACTTTCACCCAGAAATTCTTTTACGACATGAAAAAAAAAACATTCATTCCCATTGAAATTAACCACCTTAATCAAACAATTTGTATTGGAAAGCTAATTTTTTTTTTCATTTCTTAAAAGAATTTCCTGGTGAAAGTTTTTTTAGCTTCGTTAATTGGCTAAGCAACCCCTATCAGTTTGCGGTACGCTGTCCCTTACATCTGGTATAGTCACGCTTGTATCCCTTATGAGGTAGGCGACTATACGAATAAACAATATCCACCACGAGGGCGATTGTCCCAAAACTTACTCTGGTAAAGAAGGAGTCACTCCTTAATTTCATCGCATTGGTGAATTTTGCTTCCAGGTTACGAGTCCACATCAACATCACAATCCTGCAAATAAAATGAAAAAAAAGGTAATATTGGAGGGTTCAAGTAGTGCTAAAGAAGAACTTATTACTTTTTCTGTTTACATCAGTTAGATTATCTATTTATGTAAGTAGTTATTCAATTTGTTTTACTGCCAAAAAGAGAATAACTGAGGAAAGAGGCACTTGCACTTCCTACCTGCGTCTGTGTTTCCGATTGCATAAATAAAGCCCTAATCAAAACACTTCAACCGATACCGATAAAAAATACAGTTTTCAAATGAAGTAGGATAACTCACATGAAAATCGCCGGCTTGACACTCTTCAGCAACCAGATCCCCAAGACCAGATACCGGGTCCAGTCGTTGGGCAGGATCATGTCCAAGGTGCAAGTTTTGCAGTCGAAATCCAGTGAGTAGTCGCCCAGGCCAAACGCCGGTGGTATCGTGTAGAGAAATGCAAAGAAGAATACGAGACGGATGTAAAGATATATGTACTCCCTGTTGATTGGCCACCCTATAAAAAATAGAATTATTATTAAGGCTCGTATTTATAAAGCGATCTCAAGATTGAGAGCAGTATTAAGTATGGATTTAACAGACCATAATGTACTGAAATGACATTTCTGATACGAACTTAAACTAGCTGTCAGTCTCAAGTGCTGTTTATTAATACGGGCCTATGTGTACTATTTATAAAAATTGGAACAGGGATTTTTCAATCTGCTAGAAATAAGTATGAACTATGTCAAAAAAGGTCAAAAGTAAAAAAATACCCACTTCGCCGTATCCGTTGAAAGTCACTTTTATATAATATTGTTCATGGCAGGAATACCAGGGAATGGACAGTAGCGTTTCCCATAATCTTGCAGTGCACTAGTCAGTTCGCCTGCTTTGCGTGGTGAATATGGAGGCTCATGTTTAGATTGATGGATCCAGTCCATCTTACCTTACCTTACCTTCTAGCTCCGAACATTCTGCGTTGTCAATCGATATCTTATTATGTCCATAGTCTTCTTTTTCTTCTGCCTCGCGTTTTCCCGGCCTAACGCTGGGGCCCGCTTTCCGGCTTTTTCTACTCCACTTTGCCCTGTCTTCGACATCTGCTGGTGTAAGATCGTTTTCTTCCATATCCGCTTTTACGACGTCTAGCCACCGCTTCTTCGATCTACCGCGTGATCTAGGGCCTTGGGCAATGAGGTCGAGCGAGGGGCTTGTTTCGGCTTACCTATATTCCAATACCATCGAAGACGCTTACCTGCAGCTTATCCGCTACGTCTCGGACTCCTAGGCTACCACGTGCCGTAAAAAATGAAAAATAACCTACCATTATATATGTATTTAGCAACCACATATCTGTTGATGCAGACGTGCGTCAAAGTTTCAATCTCGAAGATGGTGAGAAACGAGTCCAGTAGACCGCAGCTCTCACAGTTAATGTATTCCCTGAAAAATTAAGCATGCTTTTACAAATACAAGTCTTATCCTTTTCATATTACGGCAGTCTGAAAGTGGGTGGTTTTTTGACAAATAAGGCACTAAGTATGAACCAAATGGATCTATCAAGATTAACACCTAAACGTATAAAAGTACTTATTACCAAGACCAAAGTAATTAAATATAACAAAGCATGATACCTACTATGGGTGTAACAGAAAGGGTATATGCATCGAGAAATGTGTGAATCTACCCATGAAACTGAACAACTTTCCCTAAAAAACGGTAACATATCGTACCTCCGAAATTCTATATTCCGAATTTTAATATCACGAAAATGGTTGCCAGTAGTGTTATTTTACAGATGATTTGTTTGACATATTAATTATAATCCCAAACCTATATTTTCCAGAAATATCATTTTCCAGAAACACTGTTACCAAATTTTTAAAATGCCTTTTTTACTTCTGACAACTAATTCATTTCAAACCAGTATCAATATTCCAACAATTTTTAACCCCGAAGTAACATTTTCCACAATGTCAATAGCCAGAAGTTACAATTCCCAAATGAATTATTAGACAGAAAATAAACCTCATATTTTAAAATTTTAATGCAAAACCGACTCGGGGCACCCCGACACGGATAGATTAGGTTCGAAGGGTATGGCGGAAGCGAGATGGGCGAGCGCAGCGAGCCCAGTTCGCTTCCGACATACCCTTCGAGGGTTAGGTTGCTAGTGATGCATGCCTGCATGCCTGCTTGCTGCTCGCTTGCTTGTTTGATTGCATGTATGCTTGACTGCATGCTTGCATGCTTGCTTGCTTGCTTGCATGCATGCATGCATGCATGCTTGCTTGTTTGCATGCATCATGCATACAAACAAGCAATTTTTCCACAATGTCAATAGCCAAAAGTTACAATTCCCAAATGAATTAGTAGACAGAAAATAAACCGCATATTTCAAAATTTCAATGCAGAACCGACTCGGGGCACCCCGGCACGGATAGATTAGGTTCGGTACGTTTGGCGGAAGCGAGGATGGGCGAGCGCAGCGAGCCCAGTTCGCTTCCGACATACCCTTCGAGGGTTAGGTTGCTGGTGATGCATGCCTGCATGCCTGCTTGCTGCTCGCTTGCTTGATTGCTTGCTTGCATGCATTGCATGCTTGTTTGCTTGCTTGCATGCATGCTTGTATGCGTGCATGCGTGCTTGCATGCTTGCTTAGCATTTATTATAGCAAGCTGACTTTTACTCTATTCTCAACTCTATCTAGAAAAAGATTTATTTGGATTTCAACATTTTGGTAAGATAATGTTTTGGAATAAATATATTTGGAAAACAGAGTGGTGGAATAAAGTTATAGTTGGATTTCGTTATTGTGGTAAAAAGTTGATCTGTGATATAAGTCAATGGTTAAATAAAAAAAAAGGTAAATAAAATTCTGGATTTTAATAATATGGAATTTGTAACTTCTGTAAAACGAAAAAATGGAAATAAAAAAAAAGTCGAATCGTTTTCGGGAATACGGAATTTGGGTTTAAAAATTTCGGTTTTACAATATGTAACCCTAAAAAACATAGGTCGAAAAACGAAAAAAAAATCGTGACCTTTCATACTAAATGCATCAGCTGATAGCGTATTCAATTTTTTTTTTCGTATTTCGACCTATGTTCCTTAGGGAAAGTTGTTCAGTTTCATGGGTAGATTCAAACATTTCTCGATGCATATACCCTTTCTGTTACACGTTGTATAATTAGAGCAATATAATTTACCAAAACTACCAAATTTCAGACAAAATCACCTTCCACCCATTAGTTTTTTTATTACAATTTATTATATTACAATCGCAAAGCTAAACAAATCTTCCTTCATCCTTCACAAAAGCACCTTCAACTACTATAATTAACATTTGTGCATTAGATGAATGATAAAATAAAAAAATACTTTATTGCATCAAGGAACACACGAAAACAAACAACAGGATGATAAATAGGTAGGTAGCTGTACAACATAGGTGATTTTACTGCTAAATCAGCGATTCGGATGTAGGAATCAATGGTAGGAAAAGAAAAGTACCTACTACGAGGATCACAGGATGTTTAAAATAGTGCAAATAAAAAATATTATATGATTATAGTAGAAGACGAAAAAGATATAACACTAGGTTACTAGATTACTCCATGTTAGTACTTACGGTTTGGCATAATCAATCACTGAATTGCATACTTTAGGAATAATTACTCTGATTGCCATGGCCATAAAGAATATGGTAAAGAAGCAGTAGCTGTCATCGTAGGCAAGTTTCCTCAGCTGGAACTTTTCTTTGTACTTTACCAAGTACAAACTGCACAAGATGGCAGCAGCAGCCGTAACTGCAATCATAATAAAAATACTTATCATAAATTATTAGCCCCATTGTACGAGTATAACAATTTTTATCAAAAACGGATTTCATTCAGCCACTGACGTTTTGTCTACCCCTTAAAACCGTAACGTAAGATCAAATCATTATACTGACCACGCCCGATTTCGTTACGTTATCGAACAGAAAAGTCTAGGAATATGACCTTTTGCATATTAGGGATATTTTATTTGACCTAATGGTGATCTTTTCGAGTATAGCAAATAAATGTTTTTGAGTAAAGACATTGAATCGATGCATGCACCTGTAATTTTTTATATGCGCATCACAAAAATAAAACGCAAATGGTTATTGCGCAACTCACAATTAATATTTATGTAAAGTATAAGAACATTATTTAACAGATAAATTATGATCAAACCGGAAAACTGAGCATTGCTTTGAGATCCAAAGTCGTAATCCTAACGTCTGAATTTTGAAAAAGTCGTCAAGATAAAAGGAAACGCGCAAGTTGTTAAGGTCCTCGCTAATTGTGCCTATTCAATATGTTAGGTACATAATCTCACCTGTATAGATGTATTGGTACGGCTCATACGATGTGGGATCCTTCTTCGGCATCAGTTTCTCCCAGAAGCAACTGGATCCTTCCATCTGGACGCCAGAAACCCCACTTGTTGAGCTTGAGGCTTCAGGCTCCATGAAGTCTAACATCTTGAATCTCGACTACGGTGCTTTTTACCCCTACCGAATGCCTAGTGGGATTCCAAGGCGCCAAATAGTACTTCTTTAGTAAACACTTAATTAAGTACCGGGAAAAGAAGCAACAGTGGGTTGCTTAGGATAGTTCCCCTGTGTGTCCTAGTTAAGGACGAGAACTGTAGTGCGCACGCGTGAGCGACGGCGCACGGCTCTGGGCAGGCTGGTCGTGGTTGAGTCCTAGGTATCTCTGCATCCCTGGACGCAGCTATTGTACCTAGGTGCATTGTCGATGCAACCCGTATGTCCTGTTGCGACACGCCCTGATAAACCCTTTGTCTCGTTAGTATCTGTTCATAATCTCTACCAAAAATAAACCTATCTACGCGATCGTAAATTCTCAACAAAACTGCAATGTTTACTTTTTCCTGAAAATTAATACTATCAACATTCTACTTTATCTTCATTGATTTAGAAATATTTTGCATTTGATTATAAAACTTGTGCCAAAAAATTTGTTTGGTATTTGAAAAATGGGCGCACTCTCGTTACCTATAAATTCTGAAAATAGACGCGTGGGCATTTTGCGCGCGCTCCCGGTGAAAATCTAATTTCCGCTCGCGTGAGAAAATTAGAACATAAAATGAGCCAAACAGTGCGTCTTAATAGTCTTTTATTGCAAACCGCGTTTACATAACGACATTGTTTTTCGGATGCACAAACGTTGCCAAAGTGTACAATTTCGTATATAAATCATCGTCATTCCTTGGACGTGACTCCGTTTCTCTTTTCAAAAGCGTGGGAGACTTGGTGACCCGAAATGAGGATTCACTTTGAGGTTGTTGCTCGGTGCTACTCTGGTTTGTGGTAGTTGTTGAGGCGGTTGAAGCGCTTGAACCGGTTGAAGAATTTGGCTCGGTGCGCGGGGAGTAGGGCGTAGTTCTTGCGCACTCTGCCCAGCAGCGCCGCCCGCAGCCGCTCGTCGCCCGCCAGGTAGCACAGCACTGGCACAGACGTCGCTGCCTGAAAAGAAATTGTTTTTCTAAATATATTCTGACCCAATTGGTCGGAAACAGCCATGGATCGTGTTGCCTGGAAAGAGAGAGGGGAGGCCTTTGCCCAGCAGTGGGACACTTTAGGCTAATATAATAATAATAATACCCTCAGATACCAACCTAATGCTGGCTTTTAGTATTAGAAATTGTCATAAAATAAAATTTATTTTCATTGGTTACTTTTTTTAACAAAGAGAACTCTAATCAATCGCACAGTATACGGTAAAACCCGATCGGGTTTATGTATTTCACTGTTTTATGTAAAATTAAGCTGTACTTTTGTTATAATACTTCAATAAATAAATAAAAATATTACTTCCATGCTGGACTGGGAGTGATAGAAAAACGTAGAATGTGCCAGCTGCATCTCCTCCTGAGCATGCTGTAAAAACCAGCTAAGGGATTCGAGGGTTTCAGTATATTGTTATTTTAGGCGATGGGCCGACAACCTGTCACTACAGCAATATACAGATCTATCTTAAACAATTCTCAAAACTTGTCAGACGTGGCGGAATGACCTTTGTTTTGGGTCGTTGACGCTCTGCCTACCTCTAATGATCCTCTGTGATAATATGTATGTATGTATGTATGTATAAATAAAAATAAAATAATGTACTTCTTACAATCGATTTGATGATACAGATTCAAAAATGAACACATATCGTAACGTATCTTTCTCATATAAAATCTAATTAGCTAAGTATCAAGATCATTCACTCGTTACGAAACTAAAATTTTAATTGATGTACAATCATGTAGGATATTAATCACTGCTAATTATTTAAGTCACTTCAGTTTGGCAAGCAAATACCTACTCATTAGGTGACGCCTGTTAGGGAGATACGTTAGATAAAATAAAATTAGATCCAATATATTTGACTTCTGAAAAAAATGTTCTATTTTAAAACAAAATTTATTAATTCAATGTAGGTATATCAGTTCGTTGTAAAATCAATCAAATTATCAGTAGATGAAAAAACCTAAACGAAATTTTTTTTAAAAATTAGTGCTGAGCTAGTACCTATCCAAGAATTAGCAGCGGCAATTCCATCTTCAAACATTCTGTCAAAGCAGTATTAGTGTAAAAGTAAAAGAAGTTCTCACTTCAGAATCAAGGGGAGCAATAAATTACAATGCCGCTGCGCTGGTACATGATGCTGGTATCCATAGTTAGTGTCAACGTGCGTGCCTACTGTCTAAGCAGTACTTGACAAAGAAAAGCTTACCTCAGAAGCAATGGGAGCAATCAAAGACAACGACTCTGGTACATGCAGTATCCATAGTATCAATGTTCCTACTGCCTAAGCAGTACTTGATAAAGAAAGGCTTACCTCAGAAGCAATAGGAGCAATCAAAGACAACGCCGCTGGTACATGAGGCCGGTATCCGAAGAATAGCAGCGGCAACCATTGCCAGCCAGCCTGGACTGCAGCTGGTATCCATAGGGCTAATGTGCCAACTGTCAAAGCGTGGATACTCTGAGGCAAGAGAAAATAAACATAAGTTTGGAAAAAAAGGTCTATGATACAATACAAGAGAAAATTCCTTAAATTTATCGTATTGCATCATGTAACAAATCTGATATAGCAGACCAAATAAACCATTGCTGTAAGCTAAGCAGTAAAATTGTAAGAAAAAGTATAGTTCGGCGGATGTTTTCTAATTCATATTTATGATATTAAAATCTTAGACAAATATTATCATAGTTATCCTACGTAGGTAAATGTCATAGATTGCACTTTCAATCAAAGGTATTTCACGTAGAATATTACATACCCTTGTCAGTTGCTTTTGTTCTCTCTGTTGTTCACTTCTGTAGTAAATCTGTTCCAATCTTACAGCTTTTCCCATAAAGTAAAATCTGGAATGATCAAAATAATATGAACCAAATCTATCGTACTCGTACAACATTATATGAAAATAGAAAAATTTTCACGCTCTAGGAGTGTCACCGTAATAAGGAAATACTTATGACCTTATACATACTTCTATTCACTCGGACTAATAGCAATATATTTGTTTATTAGCAAGTACGATTTAACCATTATAATTAATACAGAAACTCACTTACATAGCAACGACAGGGATGATCCCACAAAATATGACGTAAGGAAAAGCGTATCCCAAATGTTTGGCCCCGGAGGCCAGTGAGGGCCAGAGGTAGGAGCACATGGTGCCTGTGGAGTCGCAGGAGTACATTCCGAAACCAAAGGCAGGTGGAATTGAGAAGATCAGCGCCGAGGACCAGCAGAAGGCAACAAGCCACCAATATACTCGCTGATATAGAACTATCTCTGAAAAAGGTAAATAGTAGGTTGTTTGTTATGTTTTTAAGTTATTTCCAGTTAATGCATGATAATTAATTTAATACTATATTCTATGAAACAGAAATTGGGTTCAAGTTCTGTTATTTTTATTTAATTTTATTTACATACATTTCCGTACCGTTACAAAGAACATAACTCTCATGTTTACTGCTGGATAAACACATAAAACGTAATTACCACGTCTGTAGTAGCTCGCTAGTAAATATCTCTCCAGTACTAATACGAGTAGCGCGTTCATTTGAAAGACACCGAAGAATTGATTCATAAATGCAAATAGTTGACAGCTGGCTGGGCTGAATAACCATCTGGAAAGAGAAGACCTAACTTAGGTACTTATAATAAAAATAACAAAAATATGAATATGCCGCGATACAGGCTTGACCACAGGCTTGACCTAGTGCGGAGTTCGAAAGCAACTTTGTGTTTTGTAATTTCTAAAGGCAAATAAACGTTTTTATTTTTTTTATTTAATTTTTTTTTATGAAGAAAAAAAGGGAGCTAATCAAAAGCGCTGCTGATAGTATGACATTTGGTTCGAGTACTCGTACCACAATGGTCATTGAGTCACGGTCACGGCCAGCACAATAAATAGCACATGTTCTATGTACACTTTTTTAAAGGCTTCGCATACTTTCAAGGTTTTGGCCATTACTAAGAAAAGTTTGATATAGATAATAATTAGTCCGTCCATCATCATAGTCATGCAATCAAATATTTCTTTGTGATATGTCAGCGTCAACGCACTCTACTTACCTTTTAGCGATAGCTGAGGAACTAGCAAAAGGGAACCCGAGCAGGTTCCTGCCGAGTGAAGCTGTGCAGAGGTTGAGGACCAGGATATGACTCCTGAACTGGAGGAGGTGGCTGTGGATGAACGTGATGAACAGCCAGCCGTTGAGCAGCACCCCGAATACACCTAGTGGTATAAAAAAGTTAAGGATATGATATCGTATGCTGATGGTAGAACTTGGCAAAACGTGATGTAGATGTAGATTACATAAAGTTTGTTAATTTACGTTATTGGTAGACTGCTAACGCTTGGTTTAATTTAACCTACTGCCACTCATTTCTGTGTTGGTAATTGGTATGAATTTTACTAACAAAGATGCGGATCCCCAAATCAACAATCAGCCCACAATACTATAAGTAAGTTGAATTATTCTAAATTCGAAATTTCTCTTCAATTTATTCTTCGTGTATGTAATGTTGAGTTTATTGATAGTAAACTTCAAATTATCAAAGATACCTACATATATTAATCGGGGACAGTTTTATGCATACGTGTTATAACGACGGGCAAGAATGAACATTATCAGCATCTCGCCAATTGCATCAAAGCTTTGGCTTAAGATAAAAGTCAGCTCGCGACCACGATTGTTGTAATACAATCGAAACGTCGCGCAAAGATATTTATCTCTTAATACCTAATTAAAACAATCCGTGCCTCGACCCGATACAATAAAATAATGTGTACAAAGCGCGAAAGTCTTTAACAAATGTTAAGATAAAAGCTCTACGAATCAATATTCAATAAAAGCTTGTGCGACGACTGGTAGATAATCTAGTAAAACTTCTTCTTCTGTTACTGGACGTCTATAGGTAGATAAGAGTTCATTATATAGAGCTATAGGTAAATAAGAGTCGCAAAAGAGAGGGAGGCTTTTGCCACTTACAATGTGAGACACATATCCTGCCCTGAAAAACTACACAGTATGCAACTGACACTCACCAAATATTATAAGAACAGATCCAAGCAAAGTCTTCAAGGAACTATCAAAGTAATACCAAGGACACTCGTCGTCAAGATAATCAAACAATGCTTGCATCGTCACTGTGATGGCACCAGATGGCACTAACTGGCACTAACTTGGCATTCCGAAATTACGCATATAGCTTATGTTTTTATCTACAGGATATTTGGCAGGATCTTTTGCTATATGTACGTCCACGTAAAGCGAGTGGACACGGGGACTGGGCAGGTTGTCGAACCAACTGGAGGCAGGACAAAAGATGAGGATCGGGTTACCAGGCCTCCGGCTGCCTGACGCCACTTTGTGCGTGGCATTGTGGGCGTGAATGCGGTGGTACTCTGCGTACTTGAAGTACACGAACATTCAAGTTATTTGGGATAATGTCGTACGCATAGACTACAAGTCATTTATTAAGGAAACTTTTACGCTACAAATATTACAAAGTACATATTATATGTCTGTCAATTGCTTTATCCGAAAAAAATTATCCCATTTATATGAATTCACCATTACCGTATGAAATCATGTTTATAACCCTTTTCAGTAGCCACTATCTAATCAGGTAAGCAGATCGTCAAAGGCTTAATAAAACCTCGCTGGGCCTGGGCTTGTCAATGTCAATGTTTGAGGTATATTGCAGTTAGGACTTATTATTTATGTAGTGAATAGTTGTCAGTCAAACTAGTTATAATATAATTACAATAACCGAACGACACTGGCGAATGCCTTTCCTGGATTTTACAATAAGCCCGGGAAAACAAACTGTTATTTTATCGCTCCTAATTCAGCATGGAAGATTTAAAATAGTCTTGCTCATCAAAGAAATTGTTTATTACGACAAAATACCTAGTCTGTACGTCTAAGAAAACAGGAAATACGTAGTTCTCGCGTGCTTGTCATGGCAAATTCTATACTCACAAGGAAAATTCCAATACATAATTGATACCGTAGTGAGTATATAATACCTATTCTTTTGTAAGATATGTTACTAAGTAGTAAATATTTAAATAAATAATGCAGATCATGCGCTGACATTATTAATATTGCTTTTAGTGTAGCTGCACAGAGTTGAAAATATTTTTATAATTTATGTAGTATTTTGCGATAAAATTACATTAGCACATAGATACAAGATTAACGTTAAAACTGATTTATTTGGCTTCTAAGGATTTCAGCATATTGTTTAAAATTGTTCTAATCTTAATGGCTTATCCCGATGCATTGTTAATTTACAGAGTAGGTAAGTATATATAGGTACTTTAACAAGTGTTAAGTACCTAAGTAGGTATACTAGTGTAGTTTTACAACATGAATCCAGATGAGTAGTACCGGTCATTGTGGCGACTGCAAAATCGATTACAATCCAAACAATAGCTTAATTAATATGCACCCATATAGCGACTATTGACGTGTCACATTTCGCTGCTGAATAATAATGTTATTCAATCACTGACATCACCTGACCAAGCGGAAAATGAAATATAAAATACACTTCGTCGACCGACCCAGGAAGCTATTGATTGATTACATTACTATTAATACAATACCTAGCCAATAAATGTGGGTTATTTTAAGTCAGTGGCAGCTGATTGTTCGCTGCAATCATTCGCGTCGCTTAGCCCTTTGATCAGTCACGGTCATGGGCACCGCAGACGCTGGTCGTTGAGCTCCAGGCCTTCCCCAATCAGCTCCCGTGCAAACTTTTTAAAAATAACCATCGCACCGACACTTACATAACGGTATATTTTTATTTTCCCAGAATACGTCTTTTATGCTATTTACGCGAGGTCAGGTAGCTGTCGCTGAATTCGCGCAATGCTATATTGTCACATCAACACGACAGTGCTCCCGCGAAAATTTCCCCAGTTTACATCGGCTTGGCAACAATTTTGCAAAACCCGTCGGTTTTACCTCACACCGTCGGCGCACGTCGATCGGGCACAGTTAATTACGGAGAAGATCGTGTATGTTTTGGCGATGTAATACATACAACCGAGGCCTGCCTTTTGTACCTTGCCTGTGTTATCAAACTCACTCATGTGTGTACTTGTATCCGAGTAGAACGTGTACTGCAGTGGCATCGCACGAGTCGCAGCAGGATGTCGTCGTTGGAGCAATTGGCGCAAATGATAAAGGACCATCTGGGGGAATACAATTTCAATAAATGGACTGTCGCAGAATCGCCTTTGGGTGGCCGAGGGATATTCGCAAGTGAAGATATACAAAGTGGAGAGGTGATCTTCGTAGATCGGCCATTAGTGTACGGACCCAGAAGTGCAGCTCACCTACCAAAAGGTTGCACAGTTTGTGCCCGATTAGACAGTGACACCTTTTTCAAGTGCTCCAAGTGTGCATTGCTGGTGTGTTCAGAAGAGTGTCAAAATACGAATTGTCATCGAGATGACTGTAGCATTATTTCGCGATGGAATACCAAAGTGCCTATTGAGGAAATTGATGACTCTATCACATCGAGAGCGTTAGCTGTAATAAGAAGTTTATTACTAGATGAAAACCAAAGACAGTTTATGGCAGCCCTAGAAGCACACAAGGCTCCGAAACACGGCTTCGAAGTCAGAAACTTGAAGGAATACTTCGAAATACCTGAAGCAGAAGAAAAACTAATGTTATTGGCTTGTCGATCTTTCGACACTAATGCGTATCAAATATCTACAAGTGTTGAAAGAAAAGAAATGTCTATGAGAGGGTTGTACCCCGTTGCATCTCTTATGAATAGCAATTGTGTACCCAACGTGAGATACAGGTACGACAATGAAAACCAGATGGTAGTGATCTCAGCTAAATCCATTCCAGCAGGAACAGAAATTCAGACTTGTTACACTGGTGTCCTATGGGGGACGCCGGCGCGACAACTGCATTTAAAGAGGACCAAGCACTTTACCTGCAAGTGTGACAGATGTTCAGACCCGACGGAACGCGGGACGTTGCTGTCGGCTTTGAAGTGTTTTGCACCAGAATGTCATGGATCCATGATACCTACGAAGCCTTTGATACCAACATCGACGTGGCGGTGTCTTGAGTGTGACATGAGAGTGCCCAGTAAGAATATTTGCACGGTGCAAAACGCGCTCGGCAGTATGCTAGCGATGGTAGAGTTCCGGACTGTAGATGACCTGGAAAACTTCCTGCTGCACCGGATAACCAAGTTCGTGCCGAAGACGAACCAAATTGTCCTCGATCTGCAGTTGCGGCTCGCGTGTGGGATGGAGGATATTCGTTATCAAGGTAAATACTACTTATTAATCGATTTGCTAGGTCTTATCTATGCTAACAGCATGTATAACTATAACTATAACTGATTGTCAATATGAATTCAATTGATTGATCTACTGAGAGCGATAAAAGACTCAGAGAGAACCAGTTGCTTTTTTTTATGAGCAAAGAATATCCCCAAAAACTTTCTGCTTGGCAAAAAAAGTTTTTTTTGAGCTATTGACGCTCTGCTTACCTCATAATAATAGTAGGCGTGATTTTGCGAATTAATGGTCGACCATCATAATTCAACTATTGTTAATTTATTAATTATCTCTACCTGAAGCAAGTAAACAAAGGTATTGCGTTAGATATTTTAAAACTATATTCTTTGTATGGCTGGCTCATAAGGTTGAGAAATATTAATGATTATGCTTTCTAATATATTCATAATTACGAAAAATACTAAAAATCACGTTTATAAATTAGAAAAACTGTTGGACTTTTCTTGTTTATTATGCATGCAACATAAAGAAGTACGAGCAAATTCTGTTTGATTTACCATCGAAAGAATCACCATGTATGTAAAATAAAAAAATAAATTAAATTAAATACTTAACGTACCACAAACTGACCACAATTAAGGCCCGTATTTATAATCAGCTCTCAAGAGTGACAGCGAGTTTGAGTTCGTATCAGAAATGTCATTCCAGTACAAAATTACCTGTCAAATCCGCACTCAATATTGCTCTCAATCTTGAGATCGCTTTATATATACGAGCCATATACACAAAAAACTTGCATGAAAATAGTCTTATTCCTTATGCAAAATCAATACGCAAACTTTGACATTTACGGTTTCTCAAATTTAAAAAAAAAAACTTTTTTATTTTTTTCATAGAACTCGTCTTTTTCAAATTTCGAACAACAAAGCGCTCCGTCAAAGTACAAAACGCCATTCCTCCATGCCAAAACTCTCCAGCAAAGTCCAAAACGCCATGACTTCATACCAAAACTTTTTTTTTCTGAGTACCTACACTTGCGTTTAGTTTCAACCATTTGCATTTGTGTTGACCTAGCACTGAGGCTGTACGCCATATATTTTTTATTTATGTATTTCCTTGCATTAATTTGAGAAAAGCACTATGTAAGCCTCGGCGGAAATAGCAATTGCCTGACTCGTATTATTGAAGTCCTCGCCTGATGCCTCGACAACAATGTACTATTTTGCGTCAGAAATGAGAAATGATCGAAAGAGAGCAAAATGTAGGTCGCTTCTTAAATACATTCGTTATTTTTCTCTCGTCTGTCGCCTCCTACTTAGGCAAGACAAGACGTCTAGTCTAGAGGAGGTATACATAGCTAAATATATAGTATGTGTGTGATTTCTTTTCCTGGGTTGGCATTAGATATTCGGATCCCGAATTTGGACTTACTAAGGGTTGATTTATATAGGGGTTAATTACCCCTTTCAATCGACACCCCCCCTCACCCCGCGGAGATGCGTAGTTTTTTTATTACACGTGTTTTAATTTACGTGTAACGGAACGTTATTTTGCGTTGCAGTGATTACTTTTAATTTGTATGAACATGAAACCACATGAAACGGAACGCATTTTCCCGCCATTTACGTGAATTTTCTCTCTGCTTTTTCGATGTGTTTTTGTTTTTTGCGACTTTGGCGTGTTTTCCGGACCCTTTAGTGCATATTGGTTTGGTGTTGACGAAATGGCGTTTTGTACTTTGACGGAGCGCTTTGTTGTTCGAAATTTGAAAAAGACGAGTTCTATGAAAAAAATAAAAAAGTTTTTTTTTTTAAATTTGAGAAACCGTAAATGTCAAAGTTTGCGTATTGATTTTGCATAAGGAATAAGACTATTTTCATGCAAGTTTTTTGTGTATATGGCTCGTATATATAAAGCGATCTCAAGATTGAGAGCAATATTGAGTGCGGATTTGACAGGTAATTTTGTACTGGAATGACATTTCTGATACGAACTCAAACTCGCTGTCACTCTTGAGAGCTGATTATAAATACGGGCCTTAATTGTGGTCAGTTTGTGGTACGTTAAGTATTTAATTTAATTTATTTTTTTATTTTACATACATGGTGATTCTTTCGATGGTAAATCAAACAGAATTTGCTCGTACTTCTTTATGTTGCATGCATAATAAACAAGAAAAGTCCAACAGTTTTTCTAATTTATAAACGTGATTTTTAGTATTTTTCGTAATTATGAATATATTAGAAAGCATAATCATTAATATTTCTCAACCTTATGAGCCAGCCATACAAAGAATATAGTTTTAAAATATCTAACGCAATACCTTTGTTTACTTGCTTCAGGTAGAGATAATTAATAAATTAACAATAGTTGAATTATGATGGTCGACCATTAATTCGCAAAATCACGCCTACTATTATTATGAGGTAAGCAGAGCGTCAATAGCTCAAAAAAAACTTTTTTTGCCAAGCAGAAAGTTTTTGGGGATATTCTTTGCTCATAAAAAAAAGCAACTGGTTCTCTCTGAGTCTTTTATCGCTCTCAGTAGATCAATCAATTGAATTCATATTGACAATCAGTTATAGTTATAGTTATACATGCTGTTAGCATAGATAAGACCTAGCAAATCGATTAATAAGTAGTATTTACCTTGATAACGAATATCCTCCATCCCACACGCGAGCCGCAACTGCAGATCGAGGACAATTTGGTTCGTCTTCGGCACGAACTTGGTTATCCGGTGCAGCAGGAAGTTTTCCAGGTCATCTACAGTCCGGAACTCTACCATCGCTAGCATACTGCCGAGCGCGTTTTGCACCGTGCAAATATTCTTACTGGGCACTCTCATGTCACACTCAAGACACCGCCACGTCGATGTTGGTATCAAAGGCTTCGTAGGTATCATGGATCCATGACATTCTGGTGCAAAACACTTCAAAGCCGACAGCAACGTCCCGCGTTCCGTCGGGTCTGAACATCTGTCACACTTGCAGGTAAAGTGCTTGGTCCTCTTTAAATGCAGTTGTCGCGCCGGCGTCCCCCATAGGACACCAGTGTAACAAGTCTGAATTTCTGTTCCTGCTGGAATGGATTTAGCTGAGATCACTACCATCTGGTTTTCATTGTCGTACCTGTATCTCACGTTGGGTACACAATTGCTATTCATAAGAGATGCAACGGGGTACAACCCTCTCATAGACATTTCTTTTCTTTCAACACTTGTAGATATTTGATACGCATTAGTGTCGAAAGATCGACAAGCCAATAACATTAGTTTTTCTTCTGCTTCAGGTATTTCGAAGTATTCCTTCAAGTTTCTGACTTCGAAGCCGTGTTTCGGAGCCTTGTGTGCTTCTAGGGCTGCCATAAACTGTCTTTGGTTTTCATCTAGTAATAAACTTCTTATTACAGCTAACGCTCTCGATGTGATAGAGTCATCAATTTCCTCAATAGGCACTTTGGTATTCCATCGCGAAATAATGCTACAGTCATCTCGATGACAATTCGTATTTTGACACTCTTCTGAACACACCAGCAATGCACACTTGGAGCACTTGAAAAAGGTGTCACTGTCTAATCGGGCACAAACTGTGCAACCTTTTGGTAGGTGAGCTGCACTTCTGGGTCCGTACACTAATGGCCGATCTACGAAGATCACCTCTCCACTTTGTATATCTTCACTTGCGAATATCCCTCGGC